>PVKU01000242.1:0-278982 GCA_004027475.1 Anoura caudifer
TACAGTTCATTCAAAAACTATTTCAAATGTGAGGAAAAGGCATTTTAATAGAAAAATTATGTATCCAGAAGCAGGTGGCAGAGAATGCTGCTGCTTGTGAATTCAGCATACTATCCATACCACAATTCATTTTGCTCCTTTGCTGTAACAGATGTGTTTGCATTCTTTTTTTGCAAGGAAAAGATTCTTACGGTTTGTCTTCCTTGGGGATTGTAACTTTCAAAAGGTGCTCTTAAACATATTACTACCTTATTTAAACTATTTGCTTCCAAAATGTGCAGAGCTTAGCACAAAGAATAAGTCACTAATCCCCTGGATCCTCCAAAGGAAAAGGCTCTGCTGGATTTCCCATTTTATTCATTTTTTTTCTGTGGTGGGTTTATGATTTGATGCCCGGCTTCATTATAGACTCACCTCTCACAAGACACAGTTCCCTTTAATGTGTTTTCCATGCTTATAGAAAGAAACACTACGTTAGTGTCTCAGTCTATTTGGACTACTATAACAAAGTATCATAAACCGGGCATTTCATAAACAGCAGAAATTTATTTCTCACAACTCTGGAGACTGAGAAATCCAAGATCAGGGCTCTGGCAGATTCGGTGTCCCGTGAGGGTCTGCTTCCTGGGCACAGACAGCTTTCTTTTTGCTGCAGCCTTACATGGCAGAAAGGTGGGTCTTTCATAAGGACACCATTCTCTTCATGCGGCCCCACCCTCGAGACCTAATCACCACCCAAAAGCTTCCCCTCCTAATACCATTACCTTGGGTTTAAGATTTCAAAATGGGAATTTGGGGGGAGACACAAACATTTGAACCATAGCAGTTTGCAAACACCAGTAGAAATTTCATTTTTCTGCATGGCTCTAGGAGTCGAAGGGAAGTACCTTTTTGACTGATATCTTTGAGATTTTGAAATAGTTTCTTGACAACTTATTGTTTTTATAAATCTGGAAAAAATTGAGATTCTTTTATGAAGATGACAAATAGTAAAAATCAAAGAAGTGGGATAGTAGCTAAGAACAGTGCCAGGTCCCCGGTGTGGTGGAGAGCTGGCCCGTGCAGGACAGCATGCAGGCAGAGGAGCGCCCCACTGGAGGCAGTGTTTCCAGGAGCCGTTCCAGCAGCAGTCCAAGGGCAAGAGCACCTGCCCTTCCGGGGGGTTGTCCCAGACTGCTCTACCCGGGCCACTTTCCGAAGTATCATTCAACATATAATAAGCAAGAATAGATGGGTCGGTATAAATAAAATGCTTTCACAGCAAATATAGAACAATTTGCCCCGATAGGACAGCTATAACTGAAATTCACATGAAAGGAAAAAACTCTTGAATGTGGTTTCTTCCCTGGAGTGAGAAATTTTCGTATGTTAATGTGCATCTTGAGGGTATAAGAAGAGCCTTATATTTTAAAGGGCGCTAGTATTTTAAGGAACAGAGTTTGTGAAACACTGAGTTAAACTATACGTAGCATAACATATTTAGGAAGAGGTCATTGAAAGTGAGAATATACGTTAGCAGCATGAAAGGAGATTGGCTGTAGAGTCCCAGTGCTGTGTATCTTCAAGGACAAAGCAGACAGCTGTCTGTATGTTACTCCCTCTAAAACTGGTTCTCAACAGCGGCTTCCCTTGACAGCGTAGTAGCAGAATCTCAGTTGAATTTTGTCAAATGTTGTTTCAGCATCTCTTGAGACAATCACGTTTTTCTTTTCAGTTTGTTAACATGATGAATTCCATTGGTGGATTTTCTAATATTAAGTCAACCCTGTATTTCTGGGATAAATCCCATTTGGTTATGAGGTGGTATCCTTTTAATATATTATTTGGTTTGATTTGCTAAAATTTTGTTTACAATTTTTGGTCTACGTTCATGAGAGATATCAGTTTGGAATTTTCTCTTATTGAATATCTTTGCCTGACTTTGGTATTCTAATGCCAGTCTCATAGAATGAGTTGGGAAGAATTTCCTCTTCACTTCTTGAATAGAATTGTTATTATTTCTTTATTAAATGTTTGGAAAATTTTACTCTGAAGCCATATAAGCTTGAAATTTTCTTATGGGAAGGTTATAAACTGCTATTTCTAGAAAGGACACACAGCTTGTACCAGTACTCTGAATTCCAATATACCACCACAAAGTCAATTTTAGTTCTTCTTTTCCATATTGTAATTCCCTTCTCTCACAATGAGAAATCTGTTTCCCATCATCTTTAATTAATTAACTTATTTATTTATTTATTTATTTATTTGATTAATTCTCCTGTATGTAATAACCGATCTCCCTTTGCCCATGCTGTCCCATTCCCCACACAAATGTCCTCTTCATCCCTCTTGGGTTTTCACATCTTGCCCAGGGCTGCAGCTGCCCCTTTTCTCCCAGCCCCCAGCCTACACGGCTGCCCTCCTCACCCACCGAGGCTTTGACGCCTATGGCAGACTGCTCCATCGAATGGACCCCTCCCCACTTTCTCTTCTTACCCATTTGAGAAATGTTCCTGCCACCTGGGTCCATTGTATTCTATCTAAACTGTGTTGTCTAGTACATAACGGGCAATTAATAAATACTTAGTAACACTAAATAGAACCACATTTTTAAGTGGACACATGCTATATTGACACTTTAAATCCTTTAAAAAGGGTTAGCATTATCAGGATTGCCAGAGTTTGCATTCCAGCTGTATTGTTAAGTAATTCTGCAGCCATGGACAAGTTAAGTGAATGTCTTTGAACTTTTGTTTCCTAATTTGTTAAATGGGATGAGGCTAGAAATAACGATAATACAACAGGAATGATAATAGACAGCACATGATGCCTGCTGTGCACCCAGTGCTATACTAAGGACTTAACATAGAGTAAGTCACCTAATTTTCAAAAAGGTTTTTGGAGGAGATAATATTATTACATTCATTTTGCAGAAGAAAAAGGTGTCACTTGAAGGAGGTGCCATTATCTTCCTCATTTTTCAGGTAAAGAAATTAGGCATGAAAATGTAATTCATACAAAGTCACACAGCTAATAACTGGTGGGGCTGAAATTCAGACACTGTGCCTCCGGAAAGAAGTACTGCGCACACACATGAAAATTCCTAGGATGTGGTGAGCTGTAGTAAATAATGGTCATGTCAGTGTATTAAGTGATTAACTGTAATAGCTCTGAGTCACGATTACCAGGTCTATGACACAGGAAGAGTCACAGCACTGCCCAGTCGAAACAGGGAGGATGATCTGTTTTTAGCTTGAATACAAATTGGAAGTAATTTTTCTTACTAGACAGAGTTTAAAATCCTCTCTATTTATTCCAGATTGGTACAGGAGACATTTTTATGTAGAAAGAATACACAGACTCAGAAATAGGTTATATCCTTAAATCTAAAAGGAAATTTCAGATGAGAAAAGATGTTTTCAGTCAATAGACGATGAAGAAAAGAATTAATGGTACCCTAGAGAGAAAAGAATAAATAAACAAAGGACCTCAGAGCTGGAGAAAGTAGCCCAGTGGTTACCAGGAGAACAATAAAGACTCGAGAAGCATCTATCATTCCAGTTCAGCATTTAATAACAGCCCAGAGCCCATAAATCCATTAATGTTGTGATGGATCTGTGAACTTGGCACATGATAGGTGCTTGATACATGCTTGTTGAATTGATCTGACAGTCCTTTAAAAAATTTAAAGGCACCAACGTAAAACAAAAGAGAGAACAGGAAGACAACAATCTGACAATTTTAGAGGTTGGGAAGTACATAGGAACTGACTTAGCAGATTAGAGAAAGCAATCCCTAACTGTCAGTGAGGAGAACCAGACAGAAACTCAATTTACATTGCAAAATCCTCCAAGACCCAGGTATCTCTGGAAGGTGAAGGTGCAGATCGGGTTAAGGCTTCACTGACAGTATGTTAATGAAGCAATTATTCTTTATTTTTTCCCTACTTTGCACAGCAATATCCCTTGTCCTTCTCAGCTCCCAGTCTGTTGGCTGTCAACAAACATGCACCTGGTAGAAAATAGAAATCTTCTCTGGGAGAGAAAAAAGAACTGAGGTTTTTGACATTGGGAATCTCCCAAGGAGTAGTCACAGTTCAATGGCCCTGCAATGAAGACTACCATCAACAAGCTACAGGTACATGCAGTACCTGTACATGCAGTTTCTAATCCACTTTCTGGTGGACAATTTCTGGTCTGAGCAAAACAGCCAGGAGATACCAGAAAGGCAAGTGAAGCCTGTGCTGTGACCGAGATCTTCAGAAAATTAGAAATTAGAGAAGCCGTTACGTGCATAAAAGAAGAATATGGTACTATGTTAAAAATAAGTCATTCAGGGAACAAAGTTACTTTTGGAAATGAAAATTATCGTAACAGATATGAAGAGGGTTTAAATGAAGTAAAAGATAGATACAGAAGGTAGAATTTAGGAAATTTCCCAGAAAGTAAAATTAAAAAGATGAAGATAAAGAAAGTAGGGGGAAAGGCTAAAATGAGAAGACCAATCTAGAAGATTAGATACCTAAGTGACATGTATAAAATGTGTGGATAAATTTTTACAATTTTACTGTAAGTGGAAAAAGTAAAAAATATAGCATGATGATGTACTTCATATAAAATTTAAATTTCTTCAAAAGGCTTATTACTTTCTCTTCACTTATTAGTCATATATTCTTTTACTGTTCTTGTTGTGGTTATTTAGAGATTATAACTTGTATACTTGATGTACAAAGTTCAAAAGTACTATAAATTAGTACTTTTTTCTCTTCCTAGATAATTCAAAGACTTTAAAACTCCTAAATTCCATTTATCACTCTCCCTACTTATTTACCATAATTGTCAGGTATTTTAATCTTTTTCTATATTTTTAACCCCGCAAACCTTTATTACCATTGTTTTCTATAATTAATATTGATTTGGTTTACCCACAAATTTATCTGTTTTTCCCTCTTCGTTCCTCTCTACATTTCTGAATTTCTCTGAAATAATCCTTCTGCTCAATGAATATCCTTTAATTAACCTCAGATTTTGTCTGAAAAAATATATTTACTTTAATTTCTGTTTGAGCATCACTTTTTCTGGGAATAGAATTTTAGGTTGGAATTTATTTTCTTTTTGCACTTTAAAAATATAATTTTATTATCTTTCAGCTTCAGTTGCCTGTTTTACTGGACGTTCCTTTGAAGACAGTCTGTCATTTTTCTCCATGTTTTTCTTTCTCTTTATCCTTGATATTTTGTAGTTGTACTATGATGCATCTAAGAGTGCGTGTGTATGTGTGTTTATCCTGCTTGTGATTTATATGACTTAAATCTGCAGTTTGGCATATTTAGAAAATATGCTTTTATTGCTTTTAGAAAAACATAGATCATTTGTTCAAATATTACTTTTGTCCAATTGTCCTTTCTTTCTGTGTTCTCTATATTTCTTACAGAAAGAAAGCTACAAAGAAGAACAAAATTCCTTTTTCCTTTTTCTCTGTTTTGCTTCATGTTTTTATCTAATCTATTTTCCAATCCACTAATTCTCTTTTCGACTATGTTTAATCTGTTTGTCAGATCTATTCACTGGGGTCTTAATATAAGTTATTATTTTTAAATTTTAGATTTTTCTATTCTTTCTTACAGCTTCCAAAATTTTAGATTTTTCTATTTTTTCTTACAGCTCTCCATCTTGTCTTTTATTTCTTTGAGCATATTAAGCATAATTATTTTTAAAGTCTGTGTTTAATAACTTCACTATCTTCATCCTCTATTGTCTATGGTTTTTCATCATGTTATATAATTGGTTGTCTTTCACTGAATGCCAGTCATTTTATATGAAAGCTTATATAAATACTTTGAGGTCTAAGATGAGGTCTTCTTACTCTAGCAAAAATTTGAGTTTGTTTCCAGAAGACAGCTAAAGACATTGGCAATTTTGGATCACTTTAATCCTTTAGAACACTGAGAAAATTCCAGCTGGGCTTCAGTCTCTCTGAGGATTAATCCAGTTCCAGTTTACTCTTTATTCCTAGGATTTAGCTTTTAATTGTCTCAGTCTAAAACCTAGGAGACATCCTAGACACCCTTTTACTTAGTGGGCACTGAACTCCAGTTTTTTCCTGTTGGCCCAATGAGTCTATCAGAAGCTTTATTCAGTTATTCAGTCACCTCTGGAAAAATCAGCATATGACTAAAGGGAATACAGCCCAGATTCCTGGCTTACCTCTTGCAGGTTCTTCTCTGTGATCATGACCTTACAGTTCTTTGTTGTTTCCTTATCTCTCTGATAATTTGAAGCAGATTTTTAAAACTATTTTCTTTAGCACTTCAATCTGTTCTTAGTGAAAAGGTTGATCCCAGTTACAAAGTTTGTCATAAAGTGAACTCCCAAAAATACTTTTATGTACTACCTCTGTTTATCCTTATATGTAGGAGTACATATAGGTGCAATGAAGTTATATAAAGATGAAAGTAAAGGAATGACAGATGCAACATTCAGTACTATGGTTAAATCAGGTAAATGGTGGCAGAGAGATGGATTGATTGTAGGCGGGGAGAAGATGGTTAGATGTAGGTTATTTTCTAGGCTCTAGCTTTCATTTCAGGTGTCAGTTCAAGGGAATCAATCATATTATTAAAAACAGCTAATTAAGTAACTAAATAAAAGAAGGCCATGCACCGACCAATGATAAGTATCTGTCATGAATTATAATTAATCCATATCTGTGTACCTCAGGTTCAATTTTTTAAAAAATTCATGTAGAAAAGGAAATATAATTATGTGTATTGTGTGGTCCAGATGGGGTAGCATTTAAGCAATGTAAATACTCAACAGCAATCTAACTGAAATTGTGGTAGGGCCAAATTTGGGGATGAAAAGTGGGTATTGTGTAGAGGAGCAGGAATTGAAAGGTTATTAAATCCTCGTCTTCTGTATTGGGAAATTTATAGATAATGTCTAAAATGAAAAAGCCACAAAATAATCATATAATACTTAGAACTAAGGAGGTAAACAGAGAATTTGCTACCAGAGTTCAAAATGCTTGCTTGGAGGTGTAGTAATGGGGTTGGGAGTGAGAAATGAAATTGGTATTTATAACAAGTGTTTTAAGCTCTTTGATTCTTTAAACTGTTTCTAAAATTTGCAACTGATAAAAAATAAAGATTCAAAATAATGAAGAGGAGTTATCAGGACTGACATTAAAAGAAACATATAAGAGAAAATAATGGAAACATGCCTGAAGCTTTTTTACCTGAAAGTTATCCTATCAGTCGATCTACTATGTCAACCAATTGATTTTCAGCCAATTCCTTTGCCATTTCCCACGTGGCAGAGGCATGTTCTTCCTGTGCTTACGTGTGTTCATCGGGCGGATTCTTATTACATTGGTAGCGTAGTGCTCGGTGCTAACATTCTGAAAAGAGGCTAAACTTCTATTTGGGAATGATGAGCTAACAACAACAAAAAAGCCAAGATATTGTTTTGATTAAGAAAAAGCTCCATAAAAATAATTGAAAACTTATTATTTGATAAAAAGAAAGAAAAATTATTCTCCAAATGATGTGACATTGTTAAACACTGTGAAAAATGAGGATTTCTGCAAAACTGCAAAAAAAAAAAAAAAAAATCCAGTTCTTCACTTCTGATGGAAACTTGACTTTTGTTTAGGCATGTTTAGGAGTTACCTAGGCTGAATTTTTGGCAGTCTGTCTGTTAGCCACAGACAGTGGTTTATCTTCCAGTTGTGGTGTATCAGGCTTGGCACTGATCCTAGATGTAAGGATGAGGCACCATGCAGAAGCTGTCTTCTTTGGCCACTGAGACAAGAAGTATTTACAACAACAGTTAAAGCTGAGTTTGCACAGAACTTTTAATCATTATATATTTTGGTTTTGCCAGTGCTAACATGGGAATATTCTAACTTACTAATTAGAGTTACTCCAAAAAGCAATTAAGATGATTGTCAAAGACAGTCACCTTAAAAAAAGACTATTTGATTACAAGGCAGTTCCATTTTTATTTTTTTTTATTTATTTATTTTTTTTTTTTTTTTGAGGAAACTGCATACTGTTTTCCCACAGAGGCTGTACCAGTCTGCAGTCCCACCAATGGTGCAGGAGGGTTCCCTTTACTCCACATCCTCCCCAGCACTTGTTGTTTGTCGGTTTATTGATGATAGCCATTCTGGCAGGTGTGATGATAGCCATTCTGACAAATGAGATGATATCTCATTGTGCTTTTAATTTGCATTTCTCTGATGATTAGTGACATTGGCATCTTTTCATGTATATCTTGGTCAACTGCATGTCCTCTTTGGAGAAGTGTCTATTCATGTCCTTTGTCCATTTTTAAATTGTATTTTTTGTTTGGTGTTGAGTTTTATAATTTCTTCATAAATTTTGGATATTAACCCCTTATCAGATGTACTGGTGAATATGTTCTCCCATTCTGAGGGGTGTCTTTTTACTTTGTTGATGGATTTCTTTGCTGTGCAAAAACTTTTTAGTTTGATGTAGTCCCATTTGTTTATTTTTTTTCCTTTGTTTTCCTTGCCTGAGGAGATATACCAGAAAAAATATTGCTATACGTGATGTCCAAGATTTTACTACCTATGCTTTCTTCTAGGATTTTTATGGTTCCAGGTCTAATATTTAAGTCTTTAATCCATTTTGAATTTATTCTTGTGTGTAGTGTAAAAAGGTAGTCTAGTTTCATTTTTCTGTACACGTCTATCTGTCCAATTTTCCCAACACCATTTGTTGAATAAACTGTCTTTAGCCCATTGTGTGTGCTGGCTTCCTCTGTCAAATATTAATTCACTATAAAGGCATGAGTTTATTTCTGGGCTTTGTATTCTATTTCATTGATCTATGTGTCTTTTTTTATGCCAGTACCATGCTGTTTTGATCACTATGGCCTAGCAATTCCACTTCTGGGAATCTATAGGAAGAAACCCAAAACATTAATTCAAAAAAATATAGGCACCCCTATGTTCATTGCAATGTTATTTATTTTCACCAAGATCTGGAAGCAGCCCAAGTGTCCATCAGTAAATGAATGGATAAAACAAGTAGGGTACGTATACACAATGGAATACCATTCAGCCATAAATAAGAAGAAAATTTTACCCTTCACAGCAGCATGGATGGACCTGAAGAACTTCCAGCTAAGTGAAATAAGCCAGTCAGAGAAAGACAATACCATATGATTTCACTCATATGCAGAATCTAATGAATAAACTGACATATAATGAATAAGCTGAATAAGCAAAATAGAGACAGACTCATAGATAGAGAGCAGGCTGATAGCTCTTGGGAGGAGGTTAAGGGGTACAGGGATCAAGCAAAAAAGAAAAAGGACTCATGGACATGGACAACAGTATAAGGATTGCAGGCGGAGGGGGTGTTGGGGGGATAAATGGTAACAGAACCAGATACAATCTGAAAAAGCTTAAAAATAAATAAATTGAAAAAGAAAAAAAGGACTATTTGATTTACATATTATGATAAGCACAAAAAAAGTGAACTTGAGTTTCATATCAAGGGAGGAAAAAGATTGGTTCAGCTTTTCAGAGTAGAGTCTGAAGAGTAGGTGCCATTCAAGTAAAAGGAATGAACCATGTGTATTGTATAAATAAGTACACATATACTTTAAAACCTTGTGATATTTACTAGATACTTGTTATCTGCTAACTCTGTGTAAAATACAAAACATGAGTATGTTTTTGTGTTGACATATCCACACAGCCCTAATTCAGGATTTTAGGTATAGCTAGCTATATTTAGCATATGAATATATGCCACCAAATGAATATAGAACATACTTTGCCAATGCCATAAGCAATGAGTTGACAGGTCCCATGACATTTTTTAGTTACATGTTTTGAGTGACCATATTTTGAATTACAAGGCTTACCGACCTCATGGCCATAAAAAGTTCTAACACTCCCACCCTATTAGATACTGCATTTATATCTAGCTTATTCATTTCTGCCTCCACATTGAGTAACTAGGGAAACAATGATGTCACTGCTTAGCGTGGTGCTTGTTAACTTCTCTGTTTAGGCTCATGGGTTTGGAAGCCTATAGCTATTTAATGCCTCACCTCCACCTCTGAAATAAATTCATACAACTTTTATTTTTTAATGGGGAAATAAGGGAAATAGCATCATTCTGTTTAATGCATTATTTGAAGGAAAATAAATATTCTAAAGTGTTCTGTTTCTGGAAAGTCATCTGTGCATTTGCAGTAGGAGTTTTTGATGGACATTGACAACACTGAGCCAGTTGTGAGGCCCGAATTAAATGTTCCTCCATGGCCCATGCTCTCCATTGAGCAGTTGGCCCGTGGGTAGCCTTTGCTGCCTCCTTTTTTTGGGTCTCAGAGGCTAGGTCCCTATCTTGCTCTTCTTCCTTGTAATATTCCTTCCAGCTTCATCATGTCAGTAACAAATTGTTTTTAGAAACAGACAGTAGGTAAATATAACCATAGACCTTAAAAAGCCATCTGCCCCGAAAATGGGATAGAAATGTATTAGCCATCTTTCCAGTGAAATAAATAAATGGACACTCAGTATGACTCAGCAGGCTAATATGTTTAGGTTCTTAGTTTCCAAAATTATTTCACTCTTCTTTTCTCAAACTTGCTATATCCCCTACTGCTCTCCTCAGCTTTTGACCTGACAATATAATTCACTGAGATAATAGAAACAACTAGACATGAATTCCATTATCCCCCTTCCCAATCTAAAACATCAAACCTACCATCTCCATACCTGTCTGTTCTCTGCCTTCCTTCTGCTTCTAGGAATGAAAGGCCAACCTGACTCTTGGCCTCAAGATTCTACCCCCTTCTCATTCTCAATTTTCCCCTCTTTCTCTTACATGAGATTTTTCCCTCTCTGCTGGATATTCTCATCATCTCCATGGGCTATTGCATCCTCATTTTTAAAAAGCCTTTCCTTGATCCTACATACCACTCTACCTACTGGCCCATTTCTGTTCTCCCTAGTCATTGGCAAAAAGAAGGGAATACTCAATAGTGTTGAATGCTGCTGAGAGGTCAACAGTCCACAGGATTTGGACCATTGAGAGAGCACCTACAGTTCACTGTCCCCATTTCCACATCTCCTCCCCAATTGATCTTCTGCCCCTTCACTCCACTGAAACTACTCTTGTCATGGTCCCCAGGAATCCCGTCTACCCCCAACCTGTGGACCCTTAACCTTTTGGCAGCATTCAACACAATTGAATCTTTTTTCCTTCTAGGAATACTGATGCTCCCAAAAGCAAGGTCCGAGACAAAGCCTTGTATGCAGATGGTTTATTTAGGGAAAGACTCCAGGGAGATAAAATGAGAGACCACAAAGAAGAAGAGAGAGCCAACGTAAGGCTGTGTTATGGAGTTGGCCATGGCTGTAGGCCCCTGGCGGAACTGGTGCTTGATTCACAAGACCCTGATTTATAAGACCCTAGAGAGTCTTATAAAATGTGCCTCAGAACTGTGCTGGGGAGATTAAAAGGGAAACATCTATCCATCAGATCTCATCTCCTACAGCTCAGGGGTGGGGCCCAGTTGTCATACATGAGGAGGTGCTGAATAGGTTTTTTAGGTAAAATCCTGCCAGTTTCAGCTGCTGTCTTCTAACTGGCCTGCTATGCTTTCAGTGAAATCGTGAGGCAGTTTTGAGATCTCCTGTTTTCATCTGGCACATTCCCTCTAGCTTCTCTGTGTTTCCCAGAGCAGATCTTAAGGTTGTTGTTGGTTTGTTCCACCCCACTTACACTTTGGGATCCATAGAGATACCCTGTCACCAAGTTTGGGTGTAAATGTAGTCTACAGATTTGGGCTTTTGCTGTCTACTTGCTCTGTTTTTATGGAGGGATTTAGTTTTCACCACCATTCCATCCTCCGGTAGCATTCTCAAGGGACTAATAATTTAGGCAATAAATCAGCCAAATCTCTCTCTGAGTCAACTGTCTTGTTACTTTTTTAAGTATGTTTTATTGATTATGCTATTACAGTTGTCCATTTTTCCCTTTTGTGCATCTCTGCTTGGTACCCCCATTCCCTTTAGCAATCCTCCCTTAGTTCATATTGATGGGTCATGCATGTAAGTTCTTCAGCTTCTCCATTTCCTATACTATTCTTAACATCTCCTGGTCTATTTTGCACTTTCCCATTATGCTTCTTAATCCCTGTAACTTTTCCCCCATTCTCCTCCTCCCCCTCCTCACTGATAACCCTCCAAATGATCTCCATATCTATGAATCTGTTCCTGTTCTAATTGTTGCTTAGCTTGTTTTTGTTTTTAAGATTCAGTTGTTGATAGTTGTGAGTTTGTTGTCATTTTATTTTTCGTAGTTTTGATCATCTTCTTTTTCTTAGGTAAGTCCTTTTAACATTTTATATAATAAGGGCTTGGTGATGATGATCTCCTTTAGCTTTACCTTGTCTGGGAAGAACTTTATCTGCCCTTCCATTCTAAATGATAGCTTTGCTAGATATAGTAATCTTGGTTGTAGTTTCCTTGCTTTTCATCTCTTTGAATACTTCTTGCCAGTCCCTTCTTGCCTGTAAAGTTTCTTTTGAGAAATCAGCTAATAGTCTTATGGGAACTCCTTTGTAGGTAACTCTCTCCTTTTCTCTTGCTACTTTTAAGATTTTCTCTTTACCTTTAACCTTTGGCATTTAATTATGATGTGTCTTGGGGTGGGTCCAACTTGTTTGGGCCTTGTATGCCTATTTCTTTCACCAAATTAAGGAGTTTTAGATTCAGTTGTTGATATTTCTAAGTTTTGTTGTGAGTTGTGAGTTTTCTTTCATTGTTTTTTCAAATAAATTTTTGATTTCTTGCTCTTCCTCTTCTCTTTCTGGCATCCCTATGATTCAGATGTTAGCCTTTTTGAACATGTCCCAGAGTCTTCTTACACTGTCCTTGTGGTGTTTTTTTTTTTAATTCTTGTTTCTTCATTCTGTTCTTGTTTCTTTATTCTGTTCTGGTTGAATGTTTACTTCTTCCTTATGTTCCAAATCATTGATTTGAATCCCGACTTCCTTTCCTTCACTTTTGGTTCCCTATGGGTTTTTCTTTATTTCATTTGGTGTAGCCTTCACTTCTTCCCCTATGTTTTTGTTGTATTCATTTAGTTCTCTGAGCATTCTGATCATCAGTGTTTTAAACTCTACATCTGATAGGTTGTCCGTCTCCATTTCGTGTAGTTTTTTTTCTGTTCTTTCATTTGGGCCATATTTCTTTGTCTCCTCATTTTGGCAGCCTCCCTGTGTTTGTTTCTGTGTATTAGGTAGCGCTGCTTTCCCTCCCTCTCTTAGTGCACCTGTTAAGTTGTATGGGGTGGAGCCTGGTATTTGCTAAGGTGGGGCAACCCACTTCACTGTTTTGTGGCTCTGTGTGGTGGGAGGGGTCAGAGAAGGGACAGTGCTGTTGCCTGGCTCCTGTAGGCTTGCCCTGCACTCTCCCCATTTCCAGTCACTTCACCCACTTTTCATATATGACTGGCACCCTTCTGGCTGTTGCCTTAATTGTGATTCTCAAAATGTGTAGGTCTGTGTATGTTCTAAGCCTGTGTGGGCCCGTTACACAGACTCTCCTGAGAAACCAGCAGTTCCTTCTGCTGCCCCAACCCCCACTGGTTTTTATAGTCAGAAGTTGTGAGGCTTTATCTTCCTTGTGCTGGAGCCCTGGGCTGTGCAGTCTGGCTTGAGGCTGGGATTGCTAGTTCCCAATGTATCCTTCCTGATTTTCATCCACAACACATGAATGTGGGACCACCCATCCCACCGCTGTGGTACTGCCACCACTGCACACCACACTGCATCCTGTCCACCCTCACTCTTCATCTCTATCCCTCCTACCTGTCTGGATGCATTTGGCTTTAAATCCTTACTTGTTGGACTTCCATAAAGTTCAATTTCTGGCAGTTCTAGGTTCTTTTTGTTTTGAGGTTACTTGTGATTTTTGTTGTGGTTGCGTGAGGAGAAATGTATCTACCTACACCTCCATCTTGACCGGAAGTCAACTGTCTGGTTATTTTATTTGAAGCAATAAAACTACTTTGGGTGTACCAACATGTTCAAACTGTACTTTTACAAGGGTGAATCAAAATGTGTGGCTATTTCCTGCTAAATCAGGCTGCTGTGTCTCTTTCCTTGGAGCCCCATCAAAAATGACATCACAGAATGGAGTGTATTGCTCCTAATTTAACACTTTTCTGATGATTAGATCATAAAATGTTAGAGAAGTGATTCAGATCTTTGTAAATCATGTGCTAAAGTATATGCTTTCATTTAGTGCATTAATATTGTAAATGAAGTTCAGTTTCTGACTTCATACACGGGTGGTGTAAATGAATAGGCACACTTACCTACTGATTATATAAAAATAGCATCCCACATTGATGACTGAGCAAGCCAGAACATTAGAGAATTATTACTTAAACCTTTACTTGGCATTCTGCTCAACTTTCCATGCAATTTATTTCATGAGTGAGTTTCCTGTGGCTTTAAAGCAATATTTGCCCAGAACCTGTGTTTTTTTAAGATAATTTAAGATTCCTTTGCCAGGCTACTCTGTCAAGCACAGCTTCTTGAGACCATAACAGATTATGCTTCTAATATTTTTGCTGTTGAGTAGATAATATGCAGTAGAGTTTTCTTACTTAGACTTTTTTGTTCTAAGTCAAAGGATAAAATCTTTTAAAAATAATTCAAATTCCATCATAGAATGAAGATGGATTGACAGAGGAACAGGTGGATATATAGGTAAATGATGAAGAAATATAGAAAAATGTTCATTGTAAAACATAGATTTAGATATAGAGGTGTTACTATAAAATTCTTTCAACTTTGCTATATGTTTGAAAATGTTTATAATGAAATATTAGAGGAAATAATATTATAAACATTAAAACTCTAAGAAAGAGAAATGGAAAACACCTGAATTTCATTCTAGTATTTCCTTACTTAAAACTGAACAAACGTTGTAAAAGCTAGAAGAATTATACTTCAGAAATTTCTTTTATGTGTATTTAAGCACATTTTAATAACTTTTATGAAAGAAGTTCTTTTTTCAATTTTGAAAAGTATCTTTCTACTTTCTTTCCTGATAACAAAATAACTTTTTATGTTCAATATTATTCTATATTAGTATCAGGTGTACAGCAAAGTGATTCAACATTTATATAACTTACAGAGTGACCCCCCAATAAGTCTACTACCCACTGACACAATACATAGTTATTACAATATCTTGTAACTACAAATTTGTACTTCTTAATCCCTTCCCCTTTTTCACCTAGTACCCCAACCCACTCCCATCTGGCAACCGTCAGCTTATTCTCTGTATCTGAATTTGTTTCTATTTTGTTTGTTCATTTATTTTGTTCTTTAGATTGCACACATAAGTGAGATCATATGGTGTTTGTCTTTCTCTGTCTAACCCCCTCTAGGTCTATCCGTATTGTCGCAAATGGTAAGATTTCATTGAAAGAAGAATTTCTTAAAACAGTTTGTACCTGTTCTTAACATAAGTTCTCTATCCAAAATCGTTTTAGGAAGAGGGTCTCCTTGTTACAGGCTTAAAATATAAGCCAGATTTTTAGAAAGATGTTTGAACTGTGTGCCAGAGATGCTAGTGTAAACAATACTCCCTCCCCGTACACCCATGCATACCACAGGGCCTTGCTTTTTAGCCAGAACAGTAGGGATTGTTTGGTAAGGGGCACAGGCTGCAAGATTTTAAAGGGATGATGTCATTTTGCCAGTCAGCTTTGCCACCGGCCCTTAGAAATGAGCTTAATCCCTCAGAATTAGAAAAATAAAGGCCAGAAACTAGAATTCCTGACCTTTGGGCACAAGCAGACCTGCTGTGGGGCCTGAGTGTCCCAAAGTCCAGAAAGTGAAGTTGGAGGCCATTCTTCCAACTTATGTGAAAGTCAGGTCAGCTTGGCACCTTGAAGACTAGCAATTTGAGGAACATCTAAGAGCAGCATCCTTGGCATAGACATTGTGGACTCTCAGAGTGAGAGCCTTCAGCCATGGGGTTCATTCAGCTGGTCTCCTGGCCAATGGTGAGGACTTCTGACTGGGAAGGGAGAGGTGGTAGACACCACTTGGGACTCCGTGACACGGTGGCTCGCAGAAACAAATAAGAAATACATTAAGTTTCTTGTTTGGGAATGAGTTCCCTGAAAGCAGAGCCTGAGGTCGGAATTTTTACTCGAGTGATTGCTTTGAGGACAATTCTCAGGAGAAGGGCATGAGGGAAGCCCGATCGGGCCGTGGAGGACAGCAGTGAGTTCTGAGCCGGAGGTGGGCTTCAACAAGATCTCACGTAAGAGCTCTGCAGGGTGGATAGCACCTCAGAATCGGTCCCACCTTGAAGTAAGGGGGCTGGTTCTTAGAGTCTGTGTATCAGCCAGTCATTGGCCAAAGTTTAGCTAACATGTGGAGGGTTGGAACAGTCTTCCCAATGAGAGGCTCCTGAGGATATAGTTCTTTGGAGAAAGGGGAGCTGTTGTCTTGTTAAAACCCAAACCAGAGTAGCGGAGCCCAGCGTCAAAGGGCGCTGGGTGGGGCACCAGGAACATCAATGCGGATGCCATATTCCTCTTTGGCAGCTGATGGCTCAGAGTTACAGTAATTTAGGCATAAATGTAAATGTGACCCTCACTGTATTAGGTGATGGCCTCTGCTGTATTAACCAAATATTGATCTTAGATCTTTAAGCATGTAGACTAACCAAAATGTTCCTGAGTTAAGGACCAAAGATGGATTAAGTGCTTTTGCTCTGGGGAGTATACCTGATTAATCTATAACATTTGTAAGCTTCATAGTCATGATTAGAAACTTTTAAATAATATCAAATAAGTACCAAAGGACAAAAAGAAAATTTGATTCAGTTAGCTTACAGGGAATTCAGCCCTGTTTCCACCACATCTGTGGCTTCAGCCAAGCCTTTAAACCTCCCTGGGCCTTTGTTTGATAAGGGACAGTTGACACATGCTACTCCCTTATTACTATTTTGCTTATTATATTTATGAGCTAATAGCCATTGAATGTCTTTAGGCAGGCCAGTAGGTTTAAGATACCTTTGAGAAAGATGAACCCCAGTAACTCCATGGGTACTGCTTGGAGGAGTAAGAATCAGGGAGACACTGGAAGGCTGGCACAGTAATTCAGGCTTGCGGTAATAAGGCCTTCCCTGCCTTCTCCCCCAGCTGGAGTCCCCTGCAGAACTCTCCCAAGGTATTGCAATTATGTGTCCAATGTTCTTGATATCCACTATGCTTTGCGTAAAGCAGGAACCATGCCTCTTTCATTCATCATTGTATACCTAGAGCTGGACTCAGTGTCCAGCAAATATTTGCTGAATAAATGAGGGGTTTGAATAAAATGAAGTTTCATTCAATCGATAGTGGCCGAGAAAAAAAGACAAGTCAATATCTGATGAAGGGAAGGAGTCCCAAGTAGCTTTAAAGGTTTGAACCTGAGAGGACAATAATAAGGAAGTTGAGAAGGTTAGGATATTCATTTTTTATTGCTGCCAAAAAAAAAAATAGCCACAATCTATTGGATTAAACAATACACAATTTCTGTGAATCACCCATCTGGACACAGCTGAGCTGGGTCCTCTGCTTGGGCTCTCGCAGGCTGCAGTCAAGGCGTCAGGTGGGCTGACATTCTCATCTGGAGCTTGAGTCCTCTTCCAAACTCATTAAGACTGGTGGCAGAATTCAGTTCTTGGTGATTATAGGACTGAGGCCCTCAGCAGTCCTTTCCCTGAGCAGTTCACAATAGGACCATTTGCTTCTTGAAGGTCAGCAGAGAGTGTCTTTTCTTACTTAGAGCCTTTTCTTTCGATGAGGCCTGTACATTCTTTTAAAGGTCTCACCTGATTAGGTCAGGCCCAACCAGGATATTTTTCCCTTTTGATTAACTCATTCAACTAATTAGGGACCTTAATAACATCTGCTGAATTCCTTCACCTTTGCCATATTCTGCTGGCTAGAAACAAGTCATGGGTTCTACCTACACTGAAGGGGAGAGGGTGGCACAAATGTATGGATGCCCAGGGCAGGAATCACAGGGAGCCATGTTGGAATCTGCAGACCACGGCTCAGTCCATGTCAGGTTTGAGCATTGGTGGGAGACAGGAAGCTAATGCTGGATGAAAAGTCAAAGCTGGACTTGTAGGTTTGATGTAGTTGTGATGCTATGAGGGAGGAGAGTAAAGCGCCAAAGACACTCTTGTTTTGGGAAGATATTTACTACTTAGGGAAGAAAAAGTACCTAGCAAAGTAGAGAAAGATTAGCGGAGTGTGGGAGAGGAACTAATGATGAACTGTCCCATAAGCAGGAAGGAATTTCAAGAGCTGGGCGATTAATAGAGTTGAATGTAGCAACACTCAGGGGAAATGTTGGTAAAGCCATTCACTTGACTATGCAATGACCTTAGAGAAAACTGTTGGGGTGAAGTGGTCATGTCAGAGTGGAGGTTGTCGGGAGTTAATGGGAAAGTGGGCGTTAAGAGGAGTGTTCGGTCCAGGCCTGGGAGAACTCCCACATCATTCCAGGGCAGGGCTGGGCCTGGAGTCACTGCTTCTAGATGAGAATGAGCTTTCCCAGGCCCTTTTCAGTCTAACTGCGTACCCGGCCCTCAGTTGGCTTTTCTGCTGGGATGTGTGAGGCAGCACCACAGTTTGCACTTAAGCTCTTTTGGGAGTCTTCTGGATAAGACAAAAATGCGACTTTTAGCAGAAAACATAAGTAATCCACCAATTTGGGGAAATCTGAGGTAGAGAGCCTTTCTGCTCTCTGAATAATTAAAAATGGACTCTTCCATCAAGTTCTGTGAGTTGAATTTTTAATGATGAGTAAAAATCTTTGCTTAGTTTCTTTTTGGCCAGGCCTCATTTCTTTCAAGCCAGGAGCCCAGCTGCCCTAGCTATTTTGCAGAAATCAAGTAGAATTCTGAGGAAATGAAATAAGTAGGAAGGATTAAGCAATTTTTGGACCCAAGACAGATATTCTGAGACTCTTGAAATAACCAAAATTGGGAAGGGGTATCATTAATCAAATGCAGGGTTGCCATATAGAAGCCGAACTTAATTCTAGCGTAACAAATCCATAAGTGAGACTAGTTCCCTTTATGGTGTCCCACAATTGTGCCCCACCTTCTCTCCTTTCATTCAAAAGATCAATCTGAAATAATTTTGTTTTATTATGAGACCTATTCAGCTAACAAAGGCTAACACAACGAGTATCATCTCATTCTATCCATATGGCAATAATATTGTTCAACTTTCCTGTATCTTACTTTCATTATTAATTACAAATACTCCCATCACAAAGCAATTTGCATAAGTATTTTCACCATCTATTCTTTACTTTATCATTTCTCTCGTGTTAAAAATTCCTGGATATAAATGCTGTGCATAGAAAAATAGGATGGAAACGTACAGCTCTCAGAGTTTATAATCATCTCTGCAGCCCGCAATGTGTGCATCTAACATTTCAAATAGATTTTCCCATCATTTCAAACCAATGGGGTGAGTGCTCTGCACATTGTTGTAGAGTGTGCTTCATGGCTCACTGTGCTTTTCTGTCTTTAACTTTCCAATATATATAATTTGATTAAAAATTTGTCTGGTCAGGATAAGGAAAAATAGAGGGAAATTGCTCTTAACAGCATCTCTAGTGTGCCTGGGATGATAATTGAAGCAGAAATGAACATCTTTCTCTGTAGGAAGTTAAGGAAAGGCTTTGTTCCATTTTTACATTGGAGATCATCTGTTATTGTAACCTAGACACCTAAACCCACTCCAGATTCAAAATGTGCCATTTATAAACATGCATGCCAAGTTTCAAATGCCCCTTTTGAATGTTTGCATATAATTTGAAGCTTGCAATGCCAAAGTAAAATACAGTTTCCATTGTATCGCATTACCCACACCACATGTGAGCTGCCTCTTTTCTCTGACATTGCTTGAATAGATGAAGCATAGTTTGACTTTGTTCAAAACGAGGAATGTTTCTCAGCTCAACTGAAATGATTACTGGTATTAGCTTCCAACTTCATTTTCCCCCTGCAGAAATGTACATTTTTCCCTATTATAAAATGTACTCATAATAGAAATGAGACAGTTCCCAAGAGTGTGTCTATCCAAAGGTAATCTCAACCCAATCTGATTAGAGGCAAGTGGCTCGGGCCTCAAAATGCTCCAGGGTATGATTATTTTATGGTAACCATACTCTGTATCATATCTTATTGATTAACTAATAAAGCATCAGCATTGCTATTTAGAAGAAAAGCTGAGAAACCAAGAGTGATAACTGGTTCTAGACAGAAAGTGAGTCTTTCAAAAGACCCAGACTACCTCTTGCACCACCGTCTTACAACTTTGGGGAGACCATGAAAGGCCATCAGTTGCCTATTTTAGTATTTCTTTGGTAATAAGATCATTCATTTGCTAAATCTGCTGTATTTATTTACATTTGAATGTACCCTAAATTGCTAACTCTCTGTGTTGTGACAGCAGAATGACATTCCTTTAAAGAATGTGTATTTTGTTCCCATCATCCAGATGACTTCATTGCATAGGTCCAGGGAAATATAGGTAGAGCCTGAAAAAATAGCAACCAGCTTGCCTATGGAAGCCGTATGCTGGTAATATCACCTAGCATTCGGAGAGAAGAGCATATGACTAGCAGGCAAGTATTGTGCACTTAGAATAGCTTTTGGACTATGGCTAGGAGTGTGTCCCGTAGCACGTAAGTCCAATATTCAGGCACTCTTAATATCATCTCTCCCAAGGGCTATACGCATCTGTAAAATAAATAAATAAATAAATAAATAAATAAATAAATAAATAAATAAATGTGGAACAAGGGAATTGAAGCAATTACCGTAGGTGATTCAATTTAACAACCTATTTTGTCACAGTTACTTTATGTTTTCATTGTAAAAATAAGTTTGTGCCCTAAATTACCAAGTCATTGCCTTGGTATTTCATTTCCTCTTACTATATAGACATAGCTAATATATTCAAATTGAAAAATGTTCCACAAGAAATAGTGTCCAGCTCTCATTCTTGTGATATATCTTTTTGATCAAATTTAACTCTCTGAGAAGTATAATCTAGTCACTTCTGTAATAATCAGTCAAGAGTCACTGGGTGCTGGGCTCAGGAGATCTGTCTCCCTCCTTAATCCATTTCCCTGGCTGTACATTATCGATGTGGTCTGAGCAGAACAACACTTTGAAAAGATACACATAAGGTTAGTTCAATTTGTACATGTCCGCTTTGAATGGCCTACTATTCACGGAGCCTGTGGTATGTTTATCTTCAAAATCCAGATCTTCTAGAATGGAATTTCTGTTAATTTTCCAAAGAACATTTTACCAGAACCTCTTTCTTTAAGATCTAAGTTTAGAGTTTGCCACAGAATCCATCTGAACTGTTTTCAAAAGGACTTTAGCACTGATCGAACTGGTCATTTAACACACATCTTCCTATTAACTTGATACTGTTTCTCTCCCTCTTAAAAGCAGGAGTTTAAGGCTCATCTCTTTGTTTGTCTTATGATAGTACTTTCTTTTTATTTGGACCTTTTGTTTGTGTTGTTTCTGCTGGATAGATACACTCCTAAATTATCTTTGACAGTCTCGTTGAGCAGAATATGAAGACTCTGCCCTCTATGTGCTCGAAATAAAGGCAACATGGAAATTCCAGAGACTGGTGATGACATTTGTCCCTAAGAGAGTTGTAAAGAACAGCTTCCCCCAGCTTCCACTCTTCTCCCCCAGAGAGTGAAGAGCCAGCCACTTGACCAGTTCTGCCTTCTCACGCTTTGGTGGACCCTGGGATCCTCATGCTTTTCAACGTAGATGAGAGGGTTGACATTCTCATGTTGTTTCTCTTCTGCTTGTAGTTACTTAAGGTGTTTAGTATTTCATTTATTTGTTTCCTTTTTTACAATGAGGAGTGGAAATAATTTAGGTATATGGAAACATGTAAGAGGCTATATATCCTCCTATTTTCTTATCTTCTCATGTCTGTGTCTCTGGTTGTTCCTTTGGTTGTGTAGTTCAGTAACTCCCCATTTAAGTCAGCATGGGCTGAGTTGTGCTGTTGCAACAAACAACTGTAAAGTTGCACTGACTTCTAGTAGCAAAAGTTATTTTTCACTCCACAGTGAAATCATGAGTCAGCAGGATAGGCTCTGCCCCACATAACCTCATTCTAGGACCCAGGCCACCAGGAGCATTGCTGGGCACCAGAGCAGAGGGGAAGAGAGCTCTGGGGGATCTTACATCAGTCAAGTGCCCTGGCCCAGAAGCGATACACATTACCCACATGGTGCACATGGCCCGTTCAACAAGGTCTGCACCCAGGCATCGGCAGTACAGAGCTGCCATGGGTCTAGAGTGAGGGAGATGGAAACACTTGGTGAACAGCAGGAACGACTGTCACATGCCCTCAACGAAAACAAGAGAGATGCTCATGAAGGAGCTCATTAGCTTCTTCTCCCACATTACCTAATAAATGCTACTACACCTCAAAACCTCAGATTAAGGATACTGTTGCTGAACTTTAAGCTCAAGGATAGAGTTATTATCATCATTACTATTATTCATTAGTTTTCTATTGCTACAGAAACTTAGTGCCTTAAAACAACATATATTAATATTTATTATCTCACGTTCTATGGATCAGAAATCTGGGTATCAGTTAGCTGGGTGTTCTGCTGAGGGTCTCATCAGGCTTAATTCAAGGAGTCAGCACAGGCTCAATCCCATCTGAGGCTTAGGTTCTTCCAGTCTCACTGGTTGTTGGCAGAGTTGAGTTCCTTGAGTTGTTGGAGTGAAGTCCAGCTTCTTGCTGACTGTTGGCAGGGACACTCTAGTCACCCTCAGAACCTTGCCACACCACCTCCTCTGTAAGCGGTTCACAGCACAGTTGCTTACCTCTCACACTTCAAATCTCTCTGATCCATGAATGAGCTCTTCTGATTAGGTCAGGCTCACCCAGGAGCATCTCTATTGATTAACTCAAAGTCAACTAAATAGAGGTCATGATTACATCTGCTAATCCCTCTGTCTTATAACAATTATGGAAGTGCTATCCCATATATTTACAGGTTCCTCTCACACTCGATGGGAGGGGATTATACAGGTATATATACCAGGAGACGGGATTCTTGTTGGCCATCTTAGAATTTTGCCAACGCAGATGCAGAGGGGCCACATCTGCAATTAGAATCCAGTCTTAAAGCTGGTAGCATTTAGGATCATCTTAACTGGCTTCACAGAAAAATTTGTTGAACTTGTCAGTGAATCAACTTTTAACATAAAAAGAAGTGGAGGAAGAAGGGAGTGAGAAAGAGAAGGAAAGAAGAAAACTGAAGTGAAATGACTTCAGGTGGGCCATGTGCAAATCAGATCAGCTTCCCAAATGCTAACGGCCGAATGCAAGAAGACCATGAGGTAGCGTGGGAGCCATGTGTGAATCAGGTCAGCCTCCCAAATGCTAAACTTCCAACTTATTCCCAGTTTATTGAAGAGGCAGTGTTGCGCTGTCTCTTCAGTAGGGAAGAGTGCAGCATTCCTACATGGCCCTTGATGGTGTCTGTCATTGTATCTCCTTTTGGAGGCAGCATTTCTTTTTAAGGTTTACTTTAAAGGAAATCACTGCATTATTCTTTTTTAGAGAGAACATCGGTGGCTCTGCTTCTTGCTCAACTGCCTAAGATGGCTCATTATTTCATAGTATGTGCAGTACTGCCCCAAAGTAATTTTCCTTTCATTTTTGTCCACAAGGTGGAAAATTAAGGTTGAAATACAACTTTATTTTTGCTTTTCCCAGAAGAGGTGACAGTGTAGTTTTTCTTCCCTGTTTTGCGACAAGCAGTGAGATATTATTTTGGCCACAACTATTGACTCCTTCTTCCCATCTTGGCAAAACTTTTATGTAGAGAGTCTCCTGCCCTTATTTGTGACCAAGAGACCATCCTAGGGTCTTGTGGGATGGAGGAGGATTTCTGTCCAGAGCCACTGTGACCTGCTTTTTCTACCTGCCACCATTCTCAGATAGGCCTTTGCACGCTCTTCCTCTTTTTCTAATTGGAGAGGCTTATGCCAAATCTCTCCATAACATTTCTGCCCAGGAAACACCACTTTTTTTGGTATGGAAGAAATGGAGATGCTAGAACAAACACTTGAGCATCAATGGTTTTGATTTCTCTTTGGTTCTGAGTAAAACATTGACCGAAGGAGACTGTACATTTTAAGAGACTTCCTCTTCATTTCATATATTCTATCTCCTATTCTCCCTTTTCAGTCCATTCTAATAAGATAAAGAATTTGTAGAACTTCAATAGTAAAAACTGCTAGGACTCTCTGTTAGGTCTACTTTTGTAGATCTTCCGTTTACATTTAACATCATTTTGTGACCATTACTTAATATAAACTAATTAGATGGGGTGTTTTTTTTTTCTAGTTAAGTAATCTTTAAAGAATCTGTAGGGTCCTAAAGCATCCATTCAATATTTATTTAAAACAAATTCCTCAGTGGGGTACTATGAGCATAGCGCTGCCCTGGGCATTTGAGACATACAAGCAAAATCTGGTTTCTTTCCACAAGAGGAATAGGTGATGGAAAGAGCATAAGTTTAAAATCATACAGGCCTGAGCCCTGGCTGGTGTGGCTCAGTGGACTGCATGCCAGCCTACGAACTGAAGGGTCACTGGTTTGGTTCCTGGTTAGGGCGCATGCCTGGGTTTTGGGCAGGTTCCTGGTTCGGGGGCATATGAGAGGCAATGGATCTATGTCTCTTGCACATTGCTGTTTCTCTTCCTCTCTTTCTCCCTCCTTTCTCCTTTCTCTAAAAGCAAATGAATAAAATCTTTAAAAAATAAATAAAAAATTTTTTAAAATCATACGGGTCTGAGTTTGAATCCTGTCCTGCCACCTGCTAGATATAAACCTTCTGCGTATTGTGTTTTTTTCTAAGTATTAGTTTCTTGTCTATCAAACGGGTATAATAACTCCCATCTCCTTAGATTGTGATTATTCAAAGACTCTAGTCCCATGTAAAATATATTGCATCATGATCAAGTTGGGCTAATTCAAGAATGTGGCAAGTCATTTCATATATAAAAAGTACATAAATGTAATTCATCTATTAATTGATTATTATGGAAAAACTATGTTATTTCACCAGATACAGAAAGAGCATTGGATAAAAACTTTCAACTAGCTCTTAAAAACTCCTTTACTTGATAAGGAGTACCTACCCAAAACCTAGAGTAAACATTTTTAATGAAAAAATGAAAGAAACATTCCATTCAAATAGGTCATAAGAAATAGTAATCATTATGACCACGTCTATAGTCAGTGTTGTACTGGAGTTACTAGCCACCAAGACACAAAAAAGAAAGAAAAGAATGAGGATGGAAAAGGCAGGAAGCATGGCTGATAATATTTATGCAGGGTAGGTGCACCAGCAAGAGAGCACAGAGCAACCCATATACAAGGTATTAAGGTTAATAAGAGTTTTTCACATCGATTTGATAATATCAATATATTAAAGCCAGTTTTATTTACATATTCTAGCAACCAAAAGTTGGAAAACATATTTTAAAAGGCTATTTAAATAAAGAACCTAGAAATGAACCTAACAAAGGACTTCCTGGCCAGTATGGAAAAAAAAAGATAACATTTGTTTGAAGACCTTACCCAGATTATATTCCATATCCAATAACTATAATCACCAAGGGGTATGTGCATACCTTCAAGTCCAGGGCATTTTTTATTGCTTTAACATGCTGGCCTGCCTAACCAAAATCACGGTTCCATCCAATGCTCCAGCCACCCTGGGCCTGCAACTTTGCAGCTGAATGTGGCTGGAATAAAACAACGCACATGCGGGCTCGGTTCACTTTGAATTTGGGTTTGCTCACCTCAGCTGGGCCCAACTGCTGCCCTGGAATTATGCTCCTTATTTGTTCATTCTTGCTGTCATTCTTGTAGACCAATGTCTTCAAAATGGAGACAGGAGCATAGAATTAACATGTAATCCAGCAATTCCATTTCTGGGTATTTACTGAAAAGAATTAAAAGCAGAGACTGGTGTACAACAATGTAAATGTACTTAATGCCACTGATTGTACACTTAAAATGGTTAGAATGGTAAATATTATGTTATGTATATTTCACCACAGTTTTTCAATGACACATGAATCCTCACTCCCTAAGAAACGTGTGGGCCAGGGAGTCCTGGTGCAGACAGACTCTTTACTGAAACTAGTTTGCCTGAGAACATCTGAGATTCAGGGTCCCCTTTCACAGTTGCCCTTCTCTTCTTTATGAAAATATTATTTTTAATCACACATGCCATCTATTATTATAAATCTTACTGTGGTGCATGGCTCCAGTGGGCAAGAAACCAGATAAATAAGTCATTTGAAATATTGTACATGTTGAGAAAATGAATGATCCATGATTGGTTAATATTTCTTATTGCAACTCAGTTATTTTCCAATTTTTTGCTTTTAATTAACTGAGCAAGGACTGTTCAGTTAATGAGTTGTCAGCTAAGTCACTAAAAATAATTTTCATAATAGATATAAAATATTTATAAAAATTAATTGTATAATAATCTTTGGGATTTTGATAAATAACTCACAAGTTTCAAAAGTTCCATAACTGTGCTTTAACAAAATTCCTTTTCCCAACTAGATATATAAGTGAATTTATATCCTTTATAGTGATTTAAATTTATGATGAAAAATTTTAAATGTCACCTTAAAATGTATGAAAATACATTACTTTCAAAATATTTAGGAGATATGCAAGCAAAAAAAAAATTGATGATTACTGTTAGTTGACTACTTAATATTTTTTCCTCTCTTTGCAAAATGCCAACGTCTCCCAGATTCTTTCTACCAGCTAATGACCCTGATTTCTGCTGCACTGAGCAAATTGAGGCAACCAGAAGACATCCTCTGCACACTTCCCCCCACACCTGTGCACCTGCTAGCACCTGCACTCACACCCAGTGCGCCTCCCCTGCTCCTATAGATGAGCTCCCAAAGCTGTTGAACAAACCCAAGCCCTCTCTGTATGTACCAGCCCCCCTCCTTTTTCATCTATTCCGGGGCTTTGTTTCAGCAATTCACCCCTCTCTTCCATCACCCATCGTTTCCCCTTTATACTAAACCACTCCTGTTAGTGCACAGAGAGCCTGTTAACTCCTCTCATCTGAAACACAAAAACCTATCTTGAACCACTTTCCCTTCCAGCAAACACCCATTTCCCTCAAAGCCTTTATGTATAATCCTATCATTGCCAGCAAAATTCCTTGTAAGAGTTATCTATTCTCAATTCTTTGATTTCTCTCTCAACATTTTCTTTTAGGCTCACTTCAGTGGGGCCCTGTCCCCCCACTGCCATTGCTCTTATCGAGGCCACCAGTGCCTCTGCTTTGCTGTTCTGTAGTCAGTTCTCAGGTCTCATCTCACTAGACCTATAGGCAGCATGTGACACTCTCCCCCTGGAATGGTTTCTCACTTGACTTCTGAGACTCCATACTTTCCTAGAGCTCCTTTCTGGCTGCTCTTTCTCAGTCCTCTTCATTGAGTCCTCCTTATCTATCCAGCTTTTAAGAACTGGAATGTTCCAGAGCTCAATCCTTGGACCTTCTTTCCTTTCTGCTATAGGCATTCCCTGTAATCATCAACCAGTCTCTCGGTTTTAAATACCATTTAATCTGCTTGTTCCAGGAAGCTTCTTTCCCTCCAGATCTGTTCTGCATCTTTCTCCATCCTGCTCTCTGCCTCAGGTGGTTGGCTTGTGCATAATTTACCAACAGGCCCCTCTGTGCCTTCTTGCTTCTGGTTGGTTGTGAACAGTAATGACTGGTGGCAGGACATCAGGGGAGAGAGAAGAGTGACACTGGACTATTTCCTCCCTCTGCTCCTTCAGTGTGAGGACTCTTAACCAAAGATGACTCCCTGCAAGCCTGCCTTCTCCACCAGCTCTCTGTTTCCTACTTCCAATGATGACTGTCTCCTTTGTTCCTTTGGTTTGGGGACATGCAAGACATCCCACTATTCTTTGTGTTTCCCTACACACTCACCTCTAAAAAGTGTCCCTTTGTACAGAAACCCTCCTTAACTATTCCTAATTTGGCGATGCCATTATTTTCTGTTGGGATCCTGCATGATGGAGGATCCCATGCAAATGCAGAACCTCA
This sequence comes from Anoura caudifer, assembly GCA_004027475.1. NCBI lineage: Eukaryota > Metazoa > Chordata > Mammalia > Chiroptera > Phyllostomidae > Anoura > Anoura caudifer. The sequence goes on from PVKU01000242.1 coordinate 28,242, forward strand.
TTCAGGGTCTCTCTTCTGAACTCCAGTCGTTTGTCTCTAGCAGGCCACAGAGCACTCCTCTGATCCTCTGAACCATCTACTAGAATTCTCAAACTCATCATATCCAGTATTGAGCTCCTGACCTCCTCCCTCCAATCTGTTCTTCCCCCTCTTAGCAATGGGAGTACCATCCTTCTGTTGCTCAGGCAAACATCTTTGAACTAATCAGTCCTTGATCCTCTCCCACCTCGCTTCTGGTCCATCAGCAAATCCTCTTGGCACTACCTGTCACTGGCTACTTCTCACCTCAGCATCAACAATAGTCTGGTCCAAGCTACCACCACATCTCATCTCGATTATTGTAGGAACCTCATATGGGCCTCCCACTTCCTATTCCTGGTTCACAGGTGCTCAATGTGGCAGCCAGGACCATCCTGCTGCACAGTCGGATCACATCCCTCCCCTGCTTGTCACTCTGACCTGTGCCGATGGGTCCCTGTCTCCTGATCTCTCCTACAACAGCTGCCTCTGTTGTCTCTGCTGCAGCCAGCCCAGACTCCCCCAATGAAACTGTCTTCAGAGAGGCACATGGCTGGTTTTCTCACTTTTTTTCTGACCTTTCTTTTATTTATTTTTTTTACTTGCTTATTATTTTCTTATTTATACCAGAATGTATGTTCTATGTGGGCAATGGGTTTTGACCATTGAAGTAGTGTCTGTCACACAGCAGTTGATTTTGAGCGAAAGAAAACATTTAAAAAGACTTAAAGAAATGAAGATACACCGTTAAGGGATAGAAAAACTCAGTATTACGAAGATGTCAATTCTTCTCAAATTGGTCTATAAACTTAGTGCAGTTCCAATAAAAATCCCAAGAGGTTTTCAAAGAACTTGACAAATCAATTTTAAATGTATATTGTTGAGCACAGCCTAAAAATAGCTTAGGGCTACTCAAGAGGAAGAAGGTGGGAGAATTTGTTCTAGATAACAACGCTTTTTCATAATGCTATGGTAATGTAAGGCGGTATTGGCTCTGGACTAAACAAATTGACAACAGAACAAAACAGAAAACCCAGCAGCCAACCTGTGCATATGGAACCTCAATATATGGCAAAGTTAACATTGCAGTCTTTGGGAAAAAGGAAGAATAAACAAATTGTCCCTGGACACTCGGTCATCCATACCACATATATAACGAATCCTAAGTGAATTAAACTTAAAGGTGTGGGGGAAAACTTGAACATTTTTAGCAGAAAATAGACAATCATATCTTCATGACTGTGGAGCAGAGGACTTGCTAAAAAGACCAAAAAGTACCTACCATGAAGAAAATACTGATAAATCTGCATACTTAAAAATGAGAAACATTTGTTCATTGAAAGACACTATAACATAGGTGAAAAGATGCATTACGAAATGGAAGAAGATGTTTGGAACAAACACAACTGATAAATTATTGTTTTTCAGAATATATAAATAACTCCTAAAAAGTCAACTAGAAAAATAAAAGTATCTCAAAGCAAAAGTGGGCAAAGGGCTTGAATGAGCTTTCACAGAAGCAGGAACAAAAATAGCCAGTATTCACGATCCTACGCTTTATCTCACAGAAAAGTTCAAAATCAGATTTGCTTTCGGAAAGCACTAGATGTTGAAAAATTAGAACGTGTAATAAAACTCTGTGTGAGGGAGGCTAGGAGCGGACGGAGCACTTGCACGCTGCTGGTGGAAATGTCAGCTGGTACCAGGACGGCGAAACAATCCGTTATTATCTTTTAAATGTCAGCATTCGCTTGTGTTACCAGGAGACCTGTTTAGGAATGTTTATAACAGCATAGTTTATAATAACAAAAATCAAACTACCCCCCTCAAAGAAATGCAATGTTAAAAGACTAGAAACCACCCAATGTCCATTGACTGTATGAAGAAATAAATGGCAGCGTATTTACACAATACAACATTTTAGAACACTGAAAATGACTGACCAGCGACCACACACTGGCTTTCTCTCCAGTCTCTCCGGCCTGGGTTGCTCCTGTCCCAGCAGGCCGTGCAGCTCAGCTCCGGGATGGGGCAGCTGGCTCTTCCAGGGACAGTGCGGACTTTCAGTGCTGGCCCTTCTCTCTCCCCCTTAAAGCAGCTTCTGATGCACCCTGCCCCTGGCTGCACATTCCCCGCACCCTACCCTCAAAGCGGGCTCTGTGTGTGTGTGGAGCGGGGAGGACAGGTGGAAGGGAGGCTTTAGAACAGTTGTAGGATTCTGCTAGGAAGAGGGAGGAGGGACTGGCCAGCCACTATCCATGACTCTGTCTCTCCTACATGCTGCACACTCCTGAGAGAAGGGACCATGTCATAATCATCCCCACATTCCCTGAGGTCAGCTCTGGCATTCAAAAAATATTGAACATAAGATTAGCCTAAGCAAGACCCAACTGGTCCGACCTACTCAAAGAGAAATCAGGTCAAGAGCCTCTTGCCAGAACCAACACACTCACTGGGAAAGCTGGCATCTGCAGATAAGGAAATGGGTGGATGACAAATTAGGAAGTGAAGGTATTTTAAGGGTTTTCTCTGACTAGCAAAGCAAAAGCTTCCTGGTCAGGGGCTCCGGCCTTCCTGGGGACGGCGAGGTGTGCAGAACGCTGTTGCTTTCTGATGCGAGTGTCCTGAAATCCTCAGCAGTGACCCTGCAGCGAGGCAGTGTTTTCCTGATCTTAAAAGGAGCACAGCAGCAGCTTTTGTCCTCTAGTTGCCAGGGCGTGGAACATGGCTTACCATTCAACTGGAACAATGTTTTTGGCAGCAGTGCCTTTCAGTAGCTTTTTCTCAGCTTGTCCCCTGCACAAGCCAGCCACTTACTGGACAGGCCGGGTTGGCACCACCATGCTGAGGCCCCAGGGCCCCCGGCCCGCCCACTTGCCCCCTGTTTGCCCAATTAGCCCACCATTAATGTTTCCTCTCCCTCTGGTGGTGACTAATTTACCACCCCTGTCTGAGGAGGTACAGAGAAACCCAAAATCTTCCTGACGTAGGGTCCAAAATATCAAAATCTGGCCAGTGTATGCAAATATTCAGGACAAAAATCAGCCCTCGTTCCTGCCTCCACCCGAGTCCCCTCATGTCGTTTTGCACAAAGACTCTGCTGAGGGACCAGGAAGGGCTGAATCTAGGCTGCACTCTGCTCACTAAACCTGAGGTGGGGGTTGAAGCCTGCACCTGCCTGGAGGAGGGCCCTTTCTTCTCATATAGGCGTCCACTGCTTGCTGAGGGCCACCTTTGTCTAACTGGCAGGGGTCTGGTATTCTCTCTCCATCCTGTCACGAGGTTGGACCCAGAAGCCCTGGGCTGATTTGCAATTGCTTCCTGTCCCAGCTCGTGCTGGGAATGAAACCAGCAGCATGGTCCTGGCCTCTCTTCTCAGCCCTGCTCCTGTGAGATCTGTCTCCCTGACCACTGCCTGTCTGCAGAGCATCCTCCAGCCCAGGGAGCGCCCTGTGCCGTGGGGGCCATAGCTGCCCAGCCTACTCTCAGCCCACCTTCGGGCTCCTCACCTGCTTGATTCCTGGCTCACAGCTTAGCCCTGGACTTCCTTTTGTGCTCAGGCTCCTGCTGGTTGCTGACGCCATCCCTGGGTGCTGCTGGGCCTGGCTTTCAGTTCTGACCCTTGGCTTCAAAACGTTAGAGCTCAGCACTGACAGCAGCCTCTGACGGGCACAAGGAGGGGCTGTTTTCCGTGGGGTGGAGTGTTTCAGTCCAGACCAATAAGACATCTTTGAGCAGCCAGGCTTGACCACTGGGACATCCTACACATGCTTCTCTTCACAGAGAGCCTCTTGGACTGCGTGTTCCAGCACCCCTCCCGCCCGGTTCTGGTCTGCAGCCACGGGGTGCACACCACTGTTATCTCATCCGGGCATCTCCAGATTACAGATGATCTTTCTCAGTATCGTTCTCAGCACTGTGCTCAGACTCTCAACAACATCCTTCACAGCCGGACCTGACTCCCAAGATCCTCCCAACCCTGTGTCTCCCCAGGAGTCACCCCGTGTAACACACATACACACAGAGCCTGAGCCTGCTTTGGGGGTGGGACCCAGAGAGGACATGGATGCTGAAGCCATATGCAGGATAAGTCAGAAGCCAGCACTGAATGTCCCTGTTATTACTGGAGGGACTGGCCTCCCCATCGTGTAGCTGAGCTGCACAGCCTGCTGGGGTAGGAGCAGCAAGGCAAATAGGGCCAGGGCTGGGGAGGAATAAAAGATGAGGAGAACTGATTCTGTCAAAAGCCAGAGAGAAAAATCGTCACTGAAAAATATGCCTGGCAGCCATAATGCCTCCTTGCTCCGGCAAGGGGCCCTTGCTCCGCCCGGGCCCCATTTCCAGCTGCAAACTGCAGGGTCCTGCTCCCTTTCCCAAGAAATTCATTCTGGCTACCTACGCATCCAGCACACCTTTGACAGATTCCTGTAGCTCAGCTCCGGGTGCTGTCCCCAGTCACCTTGGCTACTTGAGCCCACATTATACTGCCCACTTGCCCCCCCACCCAGCCCTCTGCTATGGGGGGATCTTGGCCTTCAGGCTCCACCCCTAACCCCCTATCCTCTCCACCCTTATGTTCAGTGAAGTGTGAACACCTTCTGGTCTGGGATCCTTTCTTTATGCTCCTTTTCTACTTGCCACAGCTCCCAACACGATCATGGGCTCATCTCGTACAGTCAGTATTTGTTCGCTGATTGATGAATAAGCACACTTGCCATCACATCTTATGAAGTGGTGTTTTTCAAAGTGCGCCGTGAACATCCTATGCACCAGAATGTCACTGGGTGTTCTCTAAAACACATATTCTCGGACCCCACCACGCACAAACTTGGTCAGAGTTTCTGGGAGCACAGCTCTCACTTCCATTGTAGAGGATGGAAACTGGCCACACAGTCTTTGACAATTTCTCCCACCGAGAGGTGGGGCCTGCTACTCTTCCCCTTGGAATTGGCCCATGGCTACTCTGAACATTGAAGTGATACTTTGCCAGATCCAGGCCTAGCCTTGGTCTTTGGACACCCTGGACCACATGGAGAGAGAGGAGAGCCTGCCCAAGCCAGGTTTATAGTCATCCCCTCTGATTTTCCAGGCATGTCTTGGACTCCCCAGGTGAGACAGGCACCAGCTGGAAACCAATGGGTGGCCCCAATCACGTGGAGCAGAAGACTCACCAGCCGTGCCCTGCCAGAATTCCTGGTCCACAAGACCATAAAGTGGTTGTTGCTTTAATCCTCTAAGTGTGGGGATAGTTTTTCACATAGTGATAGACAACAAGAAGATGCAGATGTAACAAACTCTCCATGTTATTCTTGTGTGTCCTAGAATTTGTGTCATTGTTATAAAGAGAGATGACATTTAATGAGTAAAATTTTATATTAAAGAATGCAAAATATAATTCATTGTATAACTTGTCTGCATATCCTAAGGGAAGGAAGATATGGTAAAGTAAAATCTCATCACTTATGTTTCTTGGACGGTAGGCCAGTTCTGCTTCTGGCACAAACAAGAGAGGCCCTCCAGCTCTCCTGGACTTTTCTAGACAATCCAATTGCCACAGACAGTGTTAATAAACAATGTTCCCAATGGAATAAAATTCAGCTTTGGATTTAAAATGTAGTGAGTCCTGACAACATTTAGTTTGGACATGTTTTCTTAGTCTATGCTTCCAGGCCAAAACTAAGAAGATTTTCTTTCTCTATTTCTTTTTTTGTTTGTCTCATGGGAGTGTATTTTAAGACTGAAGCTTGTGGGTTTCTTTCAGGTTTCATAATGAAACCTTTAGGCTTGCAAGTCACATGACTGGCCAATGCTTTGCCATAGTTCTGTATGGAAACCACAGGACCCTACAAACCCCACTGGGATTAAGTGATTTTTGTTTTGGTTTCTCAACAAAGCAGTTTGGACAAATCTGAGAAATTTTTACAGACTCAGCAGAGATCGGTGTGAAACTCAGCATCTTCTTTGGATGCTTCAGCTCAGCTTCAGTGGGTTTGGATGAGCCCCGTGCTTAAAAATGGAACTCTGAAAGCATAAAACCACACAAGCCAAAAATATTTTCCAAAATGAATTGAACTAAGCTGAAGCTGCTGGGATGCGTGCCCTCTCCGTGCAGACAAGTATATGCTCCCCTTCTAACTCAATGCCCAACCTGTCTTCCAGCGCGCTGGGTCCGCCGTGCCACATGCAGAGTAGAGCTGTCCCTTCAGAACAGAGCCCTAGCCTCCGTAGCCACTCTTCAGAGGTCCTGTGTGTTTCCAGAAACTCGGTAATTCAAAGTCTGGCAAGAAGTCGCTCTCACCATTTATTTTTATTTTGTTCATCTGAAAAACAAAGCATCCATATGGTGGTACCACTTGAGGAGAGCTGACAAATAAATATCATCCTTAGGGCCCGTGGCTCCCAAACAACAGCCTGGTCCATGGCAGGGTTGCATCAACATTGCTCCAGGAGCTGGTGAAAAACAGAGGGTCCCAGGCAGCCCTCCGGAACAGCCCTCAGAACTTCTGGGTGGGAGCCCAGGAATCTTTATTTTAATGAGTTGCTCAGATGATTGTATACATCCAAGTTCAGGAAACACTTGGGTGTTTAAAAAATATGGCACTTCCGCTTCTGGCCAAGATGGAGTAGCAGCAATTAGATTTATCCTCTTGCCTGAAACAGCTGGGAAACCGGGCCAACTGTCTAAAGGAATGGGCTTCAGGCAGCAAGGCGGTGATTGCCGAGAAGGGAACTGGTTAGTGTCTAGAGGCTGGAAAGGGAGAGCTGGGCAGCACTTGGGAGATGACAAATAGGTTTACAAAAAGAGATTATTAGAAGGTGATTTTGCTTTACTCTACTGAGGATGCTCACACTTACTGCATAGAAGACTTGCCCACGGTGGGGGCTGCCTGAATAGCCTGAGGCCTTCCTGCAGAGGGATGTTCAGCAGCAGAGGTGTGGCTGTGCTGATACAGACGAAAGCCAAGGAAAAATGGGTTTACAACATGCTCTTGTGGAAGCAGCCCAATGCCCATGAGTAGAGGAGTAGATAAGACAGCTATGGGACATTTACTCAATGGAATACTACGCAACCATAAAAAAGAAGAAACTTTTGCCCTTTGCAACAACTTGGACGGACCTGGAGAGCATTATGGGAAGTGCAATAAGCCAGTCAGAGAAAGACAAGTACCATGTGATTTCGCTCACATGTGGAATCTAATGAACAAACTGATCTAAGAAGCAAAATAGAGACAGACCCATAGAGAGCAGGCTGACAGCTCCAGGGGTGGGTGGGACTGGGCTGGGGGTGTGGAGGGATCAAGCAAAAAAAGACAAAAAAAGAGAAAGAACTCATGGACACAGACAACACTGTGGTGACTGTGGGGTTGAGGGAGGTGGAAGAGCATAAGGGAGATGCATGGAAATGGAAAAATAATAATAAAATAGATATTTACATATTACAATATGCAGAATTTTCTATAGCACACACAAGAAAGTGGTATGTTGGTTGTGTCTGAGGAACTGGCTGGCAACTGGGGATGAGATCGGTTTAATTGTGCAGTTTATGTACTGTTAAATATTTCACAATGTTCACGTTGTTTGTTTTCAGTAGAAAAGCTGGTTAACAAATAGAAATCAAAATAAATGTTTTTTCTTCAGTATTTCTTTCAATATGTGATCAAACTGTATTTGATTTTTACAAACTCACCTGTCATGTAACTCTTTCAGAAAACATCGACCATGTGAAACAATGGTGATAATACCCACCTATTGGATAGTCCCACGTCATTCACAGTTTAGTTTGTCCTTTATTCATTTGGCATATAATATTATACTGTACACACAGAAATGACAAAAAATCACATCATTATTATGTTTCAACTTGTTTGAAAGACAGATTATTGTCATTGTTGCCTGTTCATTTCCAAAACGTGAGTTTAGAACTAATTGTTCTTGGGACCTGGCACCATCCCACACAATGCCCTGTGTCATTTATATGGTCACATGCACATTCCCATGGTGGTTTCTAAAACCTACAAAAGTATTCTTTTGTAGATACCCAAGTGTCAGAAGAGCAAAATGTTTCTAAGGTCCTTGTTTTTTCTAGCGTGGGTACATGTAGATAAAGAAGAGTTTTAGGGTCAGAATAAAGGTTCCTTCCTGGGCTGTGGCCACTGTCCCCAATGGATGTCCCTGTTCAGACCTGTGGGGATGGTGAACCCTTCTTAAAGGGATGCTGCATTGCACTTGCTGTTGTACTTTTTTGTTATTTTCTTAAGGATGTGGAATATACATATTTTTTGTTACTAGGCAAAAGAGATGAGCTGTATGACTTCTAAAACTTTGCTTGTGCAGACAACAAGAATTTTGGATGTTTAAAAAATTACGAGGCCCAAAGAATGGATGTAACCAAAGAACCAATGTCAAAGAATGTGGTTCTGGCAATTCAAATAACTAATTATCAATCTTATAAGCTTCCAATACCCCATTACGCTCACTCTATTCATGTACTCCCACCACTGGCACAAACAAGGCCAGTTCCTTCTCTCTTCAATTCTTTGTAAAAAACAGTGGGGAAGGGAGGAAAATATGAGTGTTTGTGTTTGCTCATATCAGCCTGAACACTGAGAACATATACAAGAAACTGACAACATGCTCACCTATAAGGAGAGAGCGAAGAAGGCAGAGGGACTGCAGATGATGGGGACAGACCTCCCAACGTATACAATACATTTTTATATTGTTTTCATATTGGATCATGTAAATGTAGCACCTATTTTTCAAAGTTTATCTTTTCAAAAAAGCTTTATATAACATGCCTAAGCCTGGTTGAATGGGTCGAAGTTACATGAGCTGAATAAAAATAACAGGAAACTGAAACTCAACCCCCACCTCCCTCCTCTACTTATCAATTTAGATGAAAAAGGAGCTCAAGAAATTGTCTCATTGATTTCCTTCTGGCTACCATTTCCATGGCATGTATCAGATGAGTCTATAGTTTCTTAAGACATTTTGAAAAGTAAGAGACAAAATTCTAATTTGTATAATTTTTACTTTTGGAGACATTTGGGCATCTTACTACAGAATCACTTGAGTACGTGTTGGGATGACAGAGGGGGGACCTTGGGAAGAAGGATGTGTGTGTGCACACGTGTGTGAAGGGTCTGGGGGCGATGGCAGAGGAGGACTGCAGGTGTTTCCAGGTGTAAACAGTAGAGATTTGATTTTTGCAAAGCAGCTTTTCTGATGAGATATTGCTGACTGAATTTGGAAGTTGATAATATAATTCAGTTCTCCTCTGGGCATTGTGGGTATACTGTGATTTTCTTGGTTGAAATGCCTCCCTCCCCACCCCAGAATAGTAAAAAGACTGAACAATTTCATATTGGACACTTTCCCTTTTGGGGAATAATTTAAGCGTTACCATATGTCTTCTTATTTTGTCCTTTTACAAAACAAACACAAAGGAACACACTGGAGGGGTGTGTGTGTGTGTGTGTGTGTGTGTGTGTGTGTGTGTGTGTGTTTAAAATCACTGGTGATTGCCCAGTCACTGGGCCATGGTAATTATCCAGGAAGGTGTTTGAAGATATGCTCCACTGAAGGGGAGTGATAACAGCCTTCAGAAATTGGTTAATCCCCAGGAACTAAAATCATTCTGATGGAGCTGCACAAGAATGGAAGGAATAACCATTGAAATTAGACCCAAGGAAGAGTACGTGAAGTGTGCTTGCTGTCAGCCAGCAGCATCGGAACGGCTCAGGTCCAGGTACCACGTATTTTTTCTGAGATGGATCTGGAGAAAGGAGGAGCTGGTGTGCCTCCCACATGTGTGTAACGCTGTTGTCCCATCTGCACAGGGAGCCGTCAGGTTCCCTGGAGCAGAGGCCTGCTTCCAAAGTATCCAAATCAGTCTAGAAATAACAGCCTGGTTATTTCATTTTTCACAGCTCTCTGCCTATTCCCTGCACTCAGGAGTTATGTAGCTAACTTTATTCACATCAAGCAGCTGCGGAGGTAAACATTATGTCAGATTCACAGCTATATAATTTACTTGAAATGCACAGTAATTCTTTAAGTGCATTTCTTCAGGAGTATTCAGCAAACCAGATTATTCAGGAAGCTGCTTAAGTCAAAATGCTGATCAAATTATATAAATTATCAAGACATTTATTTCAAAGATACTGCAAAATATAAAGACATTCTTATCAGGTGCCTGTGGCACTTTTTCTTTAATATCCTCCCATCAAAAGCAGGAGTCCTGCCCCCTCTCCTGAATCAGGATGGGCTGGTGACTGCTTTGGCCAATAAAGTATGGTGGAAATGTCACTGTGTGACTTTTTGGGCTAGATCGGAAAAGGCCATGCCTGCTCTTTTCCCTTAGGATTCTTGATCTGGCAGAAGCCGGCTGCTTCCCCTGAGAAAGTCTTGCTGGAAAGGCCTTCTGATCACAACCCTGCTTCCAGAAGAGGCAGCATCCACTGCTGGTCATGTAGGTGGGCCGCCTTGAACATGCAGCCCACTGAGCCTTCAGGTGGTTGCAGCCCCCACCAATATCTGACTGCAGCCTCATGAGAACCGCCCCCCATGACAGCAAAGCAGCTGAGCCCTTCTTGAATGCATACCCTACAAAATCATTTAAAAAAACAGTTTTAAATAAATCTGTGTTTGGTTCACATCAGGAAGTTAAAGGGTAATATGGTATACAGTGCCGAAGGGAAGAACCGTCTCCTTTGACACAGCTCATCCTTCCAGCTGCTTCCTTTCACTTCTGAGTGTTCGCACGTGATTGCTTTAATCCATTTTTCTTTGGGTTTATCTTTTTGTGCCCTACAAGCACACACACACACACAGCTGCACAGGCCAGCTACCCACATACACAGAATGGATCAAATGAGTTCAAGTGAGTTTGAGCCCTAGATCACTTAGTTCAGCCTTCATTTTTCAACTGCGAAAATTTGGGTCTGGGGGGATTGAGTTTCTTGCCCAAGGTCATGTGGCTAAGTAGTGTCCCAGCTGGAAGTAAACCCAGGTTTCTGACAACCAGTCTAGTACTTTTCCTGCTAATTGATTTCCCACCCTCCTCATAAAATAAAATGGCTCATTCCTCTTCTAGTCCAGAGGACATAAACTTTGAGGGTCCCTGGGCACGGTATCTCATGGGGCCTTCTAGAGGTGACCAGGGTACACTGCCTACAGCCACGCTGCCTGATGGGAGGCCAGGGGAGGGAGTGAAGAAAGGCAAAAAGGAAGTGCTGAGAGAGCCTAGCCTACCCTTGCCTCCTTCCGCCTTCCTCCTAGGCCTGTTCTGAAGGCCACATGCTAATTGTGGTCAGAGTGCAGGCTGGGATTCCCAAATGTGCTGGAAGACTGCCAAGCTCCTTCCTCGAGCTTCTATGTTAGACCCTCCTTGCAAAAACAAAACTGTTTGGGCCCTGGCAGGATGATAGACCAGTGGACTGGAGTATCATCCCATACACCAAGGTTTTGGGTTCGGTCCCAGGTCAGGGCACATGCAAGAATCAACCAGTAAATGCATAAATAAGTGGAACAACAAATCTCTCTCTCTTCCCCTCTCTCTCTCAAAATCAGTTTTTAAAAAGTGTTTTAAATGGTATAGTGCATATTTCTGAATCTGGCTAAAAAAGATGAGCGATTGTGACAAAAGACTGGGAAAGTCTCCGTTAGACAGGACTGGGGCTGGTTGACTGCGAGGAGTGCGTATCCGTGTGTTTTATCTGCCACTCAAAGGCCCAGGCAGGCTGTCATTAACACGTTCTCAGCCGCCCACTGCCCCAGAGTCGCCCCAATTTTTCTAAGCCCTACAGCATTGTCATTTCATTTGTCTGGCGAGGGAATTAAAGCCATGAATAAGAAGGCCACCACCCCACTCAGTAATGATATATTTCTCTTCCCTTCAGTGATCTTGCCAACAACCAGATCTCCCTCCTCCACCCCCAGCTTCCACCATTGTCCTACAGCAAAGAGTAAAGGATGATTAAAAGTCTTTGACATGAGGTGTGGTTTAGTTCAATATGTACTGTTGGTTCTGCAAATAGCTGGTGGGAGGTTCACTATGCATGTTATGTGCCATATGCCACTCTGTCGGCTGGCACGCAGTGGGAAGCCTGAGAGGCAAGGGCGGGGAAATGCAGATTCTCCTTTTGAAACACAGGCTTCAAAACAAAACAAAACAAGAGTTTTAGAGAAAAAATATCACATAATTACAGTTTTGTTCATCCTTCACAGATTCCTCACACTGTACACAGTTTGCCTTTCAAAAAAGCAGCAGCAGATTTGATCGGCCAGAGATTCATAAAATCATGTTCAAGTAAAAATAACTTTCTGTGCTTGGTGTATTCTGGGAAAGTTATGTATAAATTGAATTTTTGCAAACTTGGTCATATTTCAAATATTCCAAATTTAAATTGGTCTCATTTTGTAAAGCAAATAGTAATTTTGTAATGCAAATTGTCACTCCCTAACTTATTTGTTTTGTGAGTTTGGGCAATCGTATTTACTTTTTCTCCTAAAAGCAAGATACACCTATAGATAATGGCAGGCAGTAAGATTGTAAAGTAGTAAAACACAAAATTTTAAAATATAAGTGAAAATATTTTTAGTTTTAGAAATTCAATCTAGGGATTTAAATTTTTATTCAGAACTTTTATCTGAAGTAAGAACATGTGCCTACCTCAGCGTAAGGCAGTCTGGCAACATTTGGCAAAAGATTGAATTAATCTTAAGGATGTAAGAAAATGTGTAAAGATGTATGTACCCCCAAAAATGATGGTGGCATTGCTTATAACAACAAGAGATCGAAAGAAGCCTAAAACACCATCAATAGAGAAGCTATTGAAATAAAAGCAGATTCTTCTGTTAACATGCTATGGTATTTGCGCTGCTGTCAAAAAGGGCAAAAGATCCACAATGGGATGTTAGTTTTGCTCACCACATAGGCAGCAGTTTGGGGACTTGATAACCTGTTGGTGAGTGCGGGGAGGAGGAGATCAGAGAGGTGCTGCAGGGCCTGAAACCCAGCCCCGCTGGGAGTCGCGAGGGCCGAGGACCCTCCGTCCACAAATGCTCAGGAGATTGAGATGCTGTAATCAGTTATGACATGAACTATTCACACACACACAAAAACCACTATAGAGTCATTTTTACACATTTAAGAGATTCAAAAAAATTTAAAGAATCATATTATTTAATGGGCAAGTATTAAAGTTTCATTCTCCTAAGATATATATATATATAATATATATGAAACATTACTTACTGTTTTGTAAGGGGAAGTATGTATTTGGCTCTTTCAGGACAAGTTCTAGAGAAGATCATTTTTATGTATTAAAATTGGGCAGGGTAAATGCAGTAAAATTTGCTGCATTTACTAATACTCAGTGTTACCCACTTCTTTGGTCTTTTTCAGAGGGAGATATACTTGCTTTCTAAACTTATTTGATTAGAGTAAGTTAAGAATTGGTCAGCAGTTCAGTTTATGGAAATTAATATTACTTAAGATGTGATCTGAAAGACTCTCATTTGGTTGCCAACTTTAACTTTAGGTGTCTGCATGGTGTCTGAGGACAGGGAGTACTAATCAATAATCTCACCATCCTAATTTAGCACTTAAAAAAAAATTTCATTCCAGGGATTTTTCTTAGAATTATTATTCTTTCAAATACAAAACACTACAAACATACAAAAAATACAATAAATAATATAGTAGAACTCCTGTTTGCTTCAGTACAGCAAATTAGATACTCTGAACATCCCTTTATTGAAAACAGCTAAAAATGCTAAATAAAATATCAGAATTAAAAGTCATTTTTTAAATGCATCACTGAGCTGGTAGGAGAGTAAGAAATATTTAGAGGCTAATAAAGTAAAAGCAGGAATCTGGAAAGGTAAGAGTGCTCTGAATTTCTCTTTCTCCATCGAGGCCTCTGCAGAGCCCAGCTGGCATTAACCGGGGCCTGGAGGGTGGCGTGGACGAGCGGAGGCCAAGGCCACAGCCCAGAGTCTAACGGGAGAACCTGCCATAACGCTACGGCCCCACAGCTTCAGTGCACGAGGGAACTGGGTAACTATAGATGTGGAGGCAACAAGGAAGCTCATTTATCTCCACGATTGTGCTGGGTGGAGGAGGGGGGAAGGTGTCTTGAAAATTCACAAAAACAAGCAATCCCTCACAGGGGTTTGTGGTATTTTGCATATTTGTGAATGCAAATTTTCCATTATCTGTGAGAACCAAAAAAATCTCAAGCTAAAATTTTATTTTAAAGTAGTTCCAGGCTTCAGTTGCTTCTGGGCACATGGTGGAAATAAAAGCAATACTCTCTGGAGGAAACCACTCTCAAATCAGGCCTCCAAATATTCTTACAATGAAACACCAGAGAATCTGGCCTGACCGTCAAAACTCACAAAACACACAAGCAATCAAGACACCATTGGGAATATCCAAGAAACATAATAGAAGAATCAGGCCACAGATGACCCTGAATATTATAATGATCAGTCATACATAAAATGAGTGCATGTTTAATTGGCAAAAAGTAATAATAAAAGGATGTTAAAATACTTAAGGAAAAAAAGACCATAATAATGATCCTGAAAATTTGCAAAGGAAATAGAATTTCTAAAAATAAAAAGTAGCCCTAACTGGTGTGACTCAGTGGATTGAGTGCCAGCCTGTGAATCAAAGAGTTGCTGGTTCGATTCCCAGTCTAGGGCATATGCCTGTGTTGTGGGCCAGGTCCCCAGTAGGGGGCATGCGAGAGGCAACTACACATTGATGTTGCTCTCCCTCTGTTTCTCCCTCCCTTCCTCTCTTTCTAAAAATAAATGAGTAAAGTCTTTAAAACATTTTTAAAATAAAAAAATATTATCACTGAAATTAAAAATCCTCTGGGTTGGTTAAATAGAAAATTAAGGACAAGGATATTATTCATAAGGTGGAACAGAAACAGAGATCAAAACTATGAGAAGGTAGCTAAGAGGCCTAGGGAGTAGACAACTCCTACACAGATCTCATACAATGTCAGACCAAAGGCTCCAATAGTAATCAGAGAAATACAAAGTGGAACAATAATGGGATGGCTTTTTACCCTTCTTATCTTGGTACAATGTATGGTACCAAGTTCTGGCAAGACTATGAACAAACAGGAACTATCATACATTGCTAGTGGGGTGTACATTGGCATAACTACTTTGGAAGGCAATTTGGCAACATCTAGGAAAGCTGGGAATGTATCTAGGTGCCAACCCAAGAAACATTCTTATTCACGTGCCCAAGAAAATACAGACAAGGACGTTCACCATTACACTGCCTTACTAGCAAAGGTGTAAAAACAACCTAATCATTATGTATATATTTTGCAAATCCCTGCAGATCCTCACTGGGCAGGAAAGGGGCACATAACAAGCATCTAGTCGGTTACAGAGCCTGGGGACAAGGTCTGCCTTTTTCACTTCAGCAGGCCACAAGGGCACCTGGGAAGAGAGTGAAGGTTGAGACTGGGAAGTTCTGGGGATCATCTTGGTCACTCGTTCATTCAACTAATAATGGCTGAAAGCCTTTCCTGGAGCAAGTGCTCTTAGTTTAAAGGGCTCATCCCTCCAAGCAAAGTCAGCTGGGCTGTGATGTTAATGGACCTGTTCATCCTGGAATCCTGTTTCTCCCTCTGAATCTTGGCCTTCTGGCTGTTTTACTACACAGTAGACTTCCCACTAGGGGATAGTCAGGAGTAATGAAAGAGCACGGTTCCTCAGCCTTTTGTGGGGAAGGAAAGGTGGAAAAACGGCCAAAATTCTCCACTCTCCATCCTTCGAGGCCCTGCTTAGTACTGATCTGCTTGACTCTGAGGGTAGACTTTCTCTCTGTTACCAGGCCTTATTTTCTACAGCAGTCACTTGGTTATTGGCAATGTATGTGCGGTAACATTTCCTGCAATGGTATTTAAGTTGAGAGGTGAATTTCTCATTGCCTGAGCATGACTTTTAGACGTTGGGTGGCCAGAATAACTCTCTACACCTCCTCCTTGTATATAGCACACACAGAGTATACCGTGGCCAAAGTCAGTTACAAATAAAGGTTTCTGGTGAAGAATGAATAAGTACGTAAGTGAAAGGAGGGCTTAAGCAAAAAATTGGAACTCAGTTTTAAATAATATTTACCAGTAGAGTCCCTTGTCCTTGTTGTAGGACCCTAACTCTGAGGTCATTTTTTGAGATACCTCTACCTGGAAATCCATATGTGGATCAAAATGCATTGTGCTGCATTTCTGAAGCCTAGGTGGAGGTTCAGGGAAACACTTTGTCCTATAGCTATGAAATTTGGTGTTTATCTTCTTTGTGATCCCATAGGATTAGCTGCATCTAGTGAAATCGATGTACCTAAATCGGTGTACCGATGCACTTGAATGTACTCTCAAATAGGCCCATTCAAAACATTTTTAAAACCTTAATTTTCTAATATCAGATCTCCTTTTTAATTGAGGCATAACTTCCACGCTCCCTGGCATCTCCAGAGAAAGATTAGCGCAGGCCACATCACATCTGGCTGGGCCTGTGACGTCTCGGGGATTTATGAATGACAAGCTGAGTTAGAACTGGGGTCATGTGCAGTCATCCTGAAACTAGAAGCCGAATGCTCCCTTCCCAGCAGCGTGAGGTCCGGGTAAACAGGCCATCCAACGCAGCACCAGCTCTGCTCTCTCCTTTTTCTAGAATTTTGCTTCACGAAAAATACAGAACCAGAATCCTGTGGCATTCTCTAATGAGGAGCCTGTCATTGAACTGAAGCTATGTCTTTCTTAACATTGGTTATGGGGGGCAAGGAAGGAAGGGGCTGGAGCAGGTGTGAGGGAGAATCAGGAGACAGGAGGGCACTCTGAGTTTACCAGCAGGAGACTCTGCCCTTCCTTGCATCTGTGGAAAGGCAAGGTCATGGGCCTTGTCTATCGAGGTTCCCAGTAATAAGCTGAAAAATATGCAAACTAGTGAGTTCACACAGAAGTTCAGGCATTCTTGGAGCATTACAGAGAATTATTTTGAAATGTACAATAAGATTATTGAGGGGTTGGTCTGTCAGTCGGCAGCAGCTGAGCCTCTGGGAACGTGGGAGCCTTCCCTGAAACCACTATGGTGACCACAGGTCATGGAGGGGTGCTCCTCTCCCCGTGAACAGGGCTGTCTGTGTCTGGTCCATGAGACCAGCTGGACTGCTCAGAGCTGTCTTCATCTCCTTAGTGGCTGCTGCCACCAAGGCCACATCCAGTAGGACTCCCAGGGTCATGCCCTGGCTCCTTGAAGCTCTGGACTTTTGCCTCTTCAGAGTACTAGAAAACAGTGGGGAGAAAAGCAGATATCCCAAAAGATTTATTTGGGAGAGATAGGGGCCCACAGGTAAACACTGAACACCACCATGATATAATACATGTAAAAGGATTTTGAAAAATTCTAGTGCCGCATACATAAAAGATAAGTCTATTCCTATGTAAGAGCATGGTTTAGTGGATCCACAAACTATAAGCACTGGGCCACGGATACACTGGTCCTTAAAAATAGAACCAATAGTGCCTTCTTTTCTCAATGCTCCTAATCCATATTCAGCCTGTGGGAACTCATCTAGACTTTGGTATATGATGTGGTATATGATGTGGTATATGATGGTTGGTAACATGCAAGTCAGAGACCTTTGCCTAACCCTGGCTGTGGTCTGATAAGAGATGAGAGGACAGAAAGTGGCATATGATGGTTCACATTAATGTGCGTCACATTATGAATTTCAAAGCACTTTTGCTGTGTAGCCTCAGGATTGTGTGAAATAGATGGGGATTATTCTCTTCATTTTCTAAGTACCGAAACTGAGGCTTAGACAGGTGGTGTGGCCAGCCCAGGTCCCAGGGCTGAGGAGGGTCCACCGCGGCTGGGCAATCAGCAGCCTCTAGGAAACGCAGCAGACGTAGCTGGATATCATTTTAAACCCAGAAAGTGAAACAGGTGAGCTGCGGCACCGCAGAGACCAAAGTCCCTTCCCGCCTGTGGCTCCCACCATTGCTGAGCAGTGTGCCCGGGACGGCCGGGTTGGACTTGCCTCCATTACCTCTCTCCTCCTGCACCTTCCCTTTCAGAGCGGCACGCTCTTGGATAATCTGCACGAAGGAGAGCCTGCTCCAGTATCAGGGTAATTGCAACATGGTAATATTTAGCACACTCAGCACTTTCCATCTAGATGTTATCTCATTAACCTTCCCGTGTCCCAGCGAGGCCTGTGCTACATGCAACGCTGCTGTCGCCTCCACTGCTTTAGGAAAACAGTCCTCTTCCGTGCCCGGGCATGAGGTCCTTCGGCACGGCAGCGATTTTGCTGGGGTTGTGGCCCCTAAACGGGGGTTTTCTTTTAAAGGAAATGACCGAAGTGCAAGCGGCAGTGCTCTCTATTGCTGTGTTCTGAGCACAGGTATTTAGAAGTCTCTTTTTGGTGTAAAAAAGGGTATTTCCTTCTCTATAATGACAGTGAATAATTAATGTTTGTTAAATGTCTGTTACTTAATTGTTACCATGTTGGAAGTAGGTATTTTCTTGTCTTTTATAGGAAACCAAGGTGGCCGAGGAGGGGGCACACCCAGGTAGGGGTGACTCCAAAGCCAAGACGAAAGGCTTTGGTGTCCTGGGAGAGAGGTTGTTCCATACTTTGAGCTGAAGAGAATGAGGACCCAAACAATACAGTCCAGCTGGCACCAACTAAGTTTGGAGACTCCCCCCACCCGCTGCCAGCACTGGGGAGTGAGAGGCTGAAGGGCAGGGATAGGGCAGCAGCGGCTCACAGGACTCCTCACAGCTCTCATCTGAAGGTCTTTCAAAAGCCACAGGCTGTCTCCAGGCCTGCTGAGCCACCACCAGGGAGTGCGAGCCCCAGGGTGGGAGAGAATTAGGCAGGGCATGAAGGAGTCTCAAAAACAAGATGAAAGGGGAGGAGAGAAATTGGAGAATCCATGCAAAGGAAGAGGAGAAGGGGGGCTGGGAGGAGAACCCCAGCACTCGCGGCTGATGTCTGTGTCAGCTCAGACACCGTCCTCAGGAGGAACGGGCCTGGTATGACTGAAAGAGTCCTTGTTGATTTGGGAAAGAATGAGTTTCAATACACAGAGTCTGCATTTTCAATTTGTCCTACCAAGTTTAGAAGGAGAAGAAATGCCTCATCAGCCACCCTTACAGTTAAATGAGGTGGTGTTGTACATATAATCAAACCAGTAAAAGCAAACCTTTAAAAACTGATTTTGATATACCCTTATTGTATTTGCACCAGCTCCTGGGGTTAATGTGAGAATCTTGAATCTTTTATATAGAACTGTTCTATATATAATTGATCATAAGAGGAGAGGTAGTTATTGTCCCAGGTTCATTATGATCCATGCTTCAATTTCACAGCTAGTAAATCAACTTGCAGTATCATTGGTTTGAATAGTTCCTGTAACCCAGGCCTTGGACTCAGGACTGGGTGGCCCTAAGCAGTGCTGCTCGGCACCTGGCTGCCAGGTGACTTGAATGCTGCGTGTACTTCAGACTGTTGCCGTGGTCAGAGGGACTGACTGGCTCCAGTTCTCATTTTTACATTCTTGCATAGGAAAGTGGGTTCAGATTAGGATCAGCCTTACTAATAAACACCCCGGAAATAATCAGCTGCCTTACCGGAGGCTGCATTTCTCATGCAATTTGGACATGTGACTAATCTCAAAGCTCCGATAAGTAGTGTGTGTTCAATGTAAATTATAAACTAGTCAGACTGACATCTGGCCTGATAGTGCTGAAGCAGGTATTTCCAGCTTTGTCAGATCAAACTTAGAGTCCAGCCATTTTCAACCGGTGGGCCGAGAGAATTTTTAAAACATGCATTGCCTGACTATTTTGTCAGGGGCACTGACCTCTTTTCCCTGAGATCGTCAAATAAAGAAAATAACAGCCAACACAATAGTCATTCAGTGTGAATGAATCAAAATTATACCTAGTTTTTGGTCAAGATTGGTAAAAAATGTATTTTTTTTTATGTGCTGCAGAACTTTAGTAATTAGTTTAAGTGTGCCATGAAATGCAAAAGGTTGGAAACTGCTGTTACAGCCTAATGAATACTTTTGGAGGCCTGAAGCTGATTGCTCATCTGTCTAAATTTCAGTCGCTTCTGTAATCTAGATTAGCATAATATTACAGACTTCAAGTGCTGTTATGTTTACTCTCATTGCCTGAAGTAAGTGGATGACAAACTGCTCAGAGACTCATGATTTCCATTCTTGTCCTTTTCCAAAGGACAGATTTTTATCCTCAGTGGCCCGTGGCAGGGTTTATCATTTCTGCAGGCAAATTCTTGCTTAAATCCAGCCAGAGTCTCTCCTGCTTTAATTCAATTTCCTCTTCCAGTTACGTCTTTGGAAGTCGTGGGAAATAACCGTGTAATATTTCACCCATGACACCCTCTATAAACTTGGAAACAGCAGCTAGGTTTATCCACAGGCTGCTCTACCAGAAGATGAAACTGATTCCTTTTAACTTCTGATTTTGACTCTATTTCCCCCAAGAGAGGGCTCCTATCTCCACTCTGGTTTCTCCCCATTTTTGTTGCGTGCTGATGTACAGTTAGGGCACATTCAGAGGTTAATTACCTCTTGGTGAAATCTGCAGCAAGGCCACTGCTGCCCACCCATGAGGGATGTCTCTACCGTCTTCAGCAGGTCGCGGTGTCCTTGTGTTGCAAGGTGTCTGCAATAACTCTGGACACCCCGTGCAATACAATGATGCCCAGTGAAACACAGGGCTCTCCTCCCGTGAGCGCTCTATACTATAAGAAGAGCCTCTTCCCAAAGCTCCCCAGATGACTTATTCTCAGATCTCCTTGACTAGGACTGGCCCACAGGCCAGGGGACTGGGACAGCCAAACTGCCTGGAGCAGTCACCGTTCATGCCCCCAGCCCAGCCCAGCCCAGCCCAGGAAAAGGACTCATTCCTGAGCACGTAGCTTACTGGAGACTGAATCTTCAAACCAAACCAAGGATCCTCCAGCAAGGATATGGGGAAGGGGCAGTAATGGTTGTTAAGGGGCAATCTGCTGTTTTTCACAGGTGAACAAAAGAGGGGAGCAAACTATTCTCCACATAGTTCAAAACATTACCTACGTAACAAAACAAGGATTTACTGAGAACCCATTAAGTGCCAGGGACTGTGAGAGGGGGCAGGTCCACAAAGATGAACATCACGTGGCCCTGGACCTGTGACGCTGGAAATCAAGGTGGGGTGAAGATACTTCCCATCGAATTTTAAAATTTTACAGTAAGTGATGGGAGAGAAGTGTGCACGGAGTGTTCTAGGAGCACAGAGAAGGAACCCTATGCTCAGCGGAAGGCTGCGAAGCCTGGGGAGAGGCCAAGGGGCTGGCTGTGTGTGCTGAGAGCGAGGCTAAGGAAATGAGACTGGGGAGGACCTAGGAGGTGTGCGGCTCTTGATTTCCTAGTCTTTGTGTAATATTTTACGTTTTATTATTATGGCTCATCTAAAGTTGATGAAATAGAAAATCCTTTCAAGCCTTGAGGGTGGTGTGCATTTCAAGGGTCATTTCCCGTGAGTTCATTTTTTCATATTTTGCATCTGGATGAAAGCCATCTTGTGATCAGTGAATTCCACATTTGAACAAGGAAGCCACTCATCCAGTAGGAAAATGTGCGAGGGAGGGAAAATGAATGCAGCGCTGATCGTTCTGATGTCACTGGCTCTGCAAATGGGCTTGTTTTTAAGTATTATTTTAAAAGCTCAAGATTTGGACTGACTGAAGAGGAATCAGTCAGAGAGAGCGGAGGTCCCTTAGAATTGTTGTATTACTTTTACTCATGTGTATCTTAAGATAGGATAGCGAAGGGTTGCTGATGAGGAATGTGCATTCAATGGATAGGAATTCCCTCGGCACTTTCTCGGTCTCCCTGAAAGTGCTCCTTCAATGGCAAGAGATGCTGGAAAACAAGCTGTTCCTTTCTCCTGTGTCTGTTTCTGAAAACATGATTTCCACTGTATTTTTACATGATTTCCACTGCATTTTTTTACATGATTTACACTTTAAGAAAAAAACTTTGCTTTAACAGATATGAACTTTAGCCTGGTCTCTGTTTAGTTTATTACATAATTATGAATATGTAAAGAATATGTGCCTGTAAAAATCTTCTAAATCCATTATTGGAGTTCTATGTGCATGTTGTTGGGTTTTTTTATATAATTTTTTAAAGATTTTATTTATTTATTTTTAGAGAGATGGGGAAGGAAGGGAGAAAGAGACGGAGAGAAACATCAATGTGCGGTTCCCTCCAGCACACCCCATACTGGGGACCCGGCCTGCAACCCAGGCATGTGCCCTGACTGGGAATCAAACCGGCAATGCTTTGGTTTACAGGCCTGTGCTCAATCCACTGAGCTACACCAGCCAGGGTATGTGCATGTTTTCATCTGAAATATAATTCTTCTCTTATAAATCAATAAGAAAAAGATAAATATTTCGGTCACATCAAGGCAAAAGCCATAATCAGGCAATTCAGGGCAACAAATCATATAAAATAGGGTTAAGTTCCTTAATAATCAAAGAAATGAAAGTTAAAGCAAGATATCACCACTAAGAACTGGCAAAAAAAATTGTAAAAAGAAACCAATCAATAAGTACCCTGTGCTGCTGAGAGTGTGGAGAAGTGAGCACCAACATTTTATTCTGTGTGCAGAGACATGTGTGTAAAGATGTTTATTCCAGCACTGTTTGTCTTAGTACACAATCTTAAGATAATTTAAATGTGCATGAATTGAGAATTGATTAAATGATGGTACATTCATGCCATGAGCTGTCTGTCAAAGAGAATGTGGTATATCTGTATACATTGGTTCTTTGAAATTTCAAGGTGTACTACGTCAAACAAAGCAAGGTACAGAACAGAACACAAGTTATCTATACGTACATATATGGAAATATTGCTAACTGTATTTCCTGGAAGGGTATATAAAAGCTGTTAGTATAGTTATAATGGTTACATTCCAGGAAAAGGACTGGAGGTAAACAATGGAAGACTTTTACTTCTCACTGTATACTTTTCTGTATAGTTTGAATCTGTGCAAGAATTTCTGTATTTTAAAACATGAAACATGTCTTTTTAAAAAATAGATTACACTTTCATGCTTTGATATGAAAAATACCTGCACTGTAAGAAGACAAAGAGCAGGCACAAAACAATCAGAATGCTGTGGCCCTGTTAATGATTCTGTTTAGATAGAGATCTGGACGTGGACCTTTGTAGTGTTTGCGTTAACCCGTCTGGAAGGAAATACCGTGAACTATCATCGGTGTGCCGCCCTGGACAGCGTGTGGAAGTGTTGAGACTGCAGAAACCTTCACTTTCTCCGTACTGTTTAATTTTGTATGGGGCTCATAAATTATCGAAAAGAAAAATATAAATTTTTCCAACTAGGAGAAAAAGTAAAAAAAGAAAAAAGAAAAGCTATCCAGTCCCCCCACCCCTTCTCCACCCCTGTTTGCATGAATCATTCCTGCCTGCTCTATGCAAACACGAGGGTTGGCTTCTCTCTCACCTGGCTCTTCTAGGCTCGCTCTCACCTATTTCCCTTTTAAATTTCACCTGCGAGGAGGGAACCTTTGTAGCCAGAGTGGGATAGGTGAGAAATCTCTCCTCGGATCCAACTTATCTACCCAAGTCCTGCTCAACTAGAAAAACGGGAAAATCAAAGTCAAAAACAGAAGTCCGAACATGACAAGGAGAACTAGCCCAACCTGTCAATGGAACCAACGTGTTTTCGCATACCACCTGTTTGTGCAGCGAGCGGAGGGAGCCCAGGCCGGAGCCCCAGACGCTGGTGCTCCCACAGACCACCTGGGGGATCCCCCCACAATTTAACTGCGTCATTTTTGTCACCCACACTTCATATCTTAGGAGGACATGAGGATCTAATGGGGCAGGAGGAGACCATGGAAATGAAAGGAGATCAACCACACCAATGAAGTGGTAAGCCCTGAAGGTTTGTTGTGAATGTTGCCTAGAAAATGAGAAGAACCCAGGATGCTCACTAACCCAAGCGTGCTCTGGTTTTACTAAGAAAATTCTGTGACACCCAGACCAGTGTGGCTCAGTTGGTTGGGCATCATTCCACAGAGTGGAAGGTCTCAGGCCTTCCTAGTCAGCGCACAATGCCTGGGTTTCGGGTTTGGTCCCTGGTCGGGCGGGGCATATCGAAGTTTCTCTCTTTCTCCCTCCCTGTCCCTTCTCTCTAAGTATAAATTTTAAAAATCTCATAAAAAATAAAGAGAAAGAAAAAGAAAATGCTGTGACAACCCAATCTCATTAATTGTTCTTTTCAAATACTTTTAATCTCAGGACTTAAACATCACTTTCAGTCTTGTCAACTGATGGCTGTTTGTGCCAATTCAGAGCAACAAAAATCCCCATTTTGGGATTCAGTCAAAAAGGAAACTTTATTCAGTGCAAGACAGCTCAACTGTGATACAGCACTGCTGTGAAAATAGCACAGCTGTAGGACAGCTCTGGGGCCAGGTGGCCCTGGGGCCAGGCGGCCCTGGGGCCAGGCCCCTTGCTGGCTAGACAGCTCGGCTCTGGCGAGACATCCTTGTTATAGCTCAGCCAGGAAGACACAGTCTCCATTCTTCCCTGGAAGTGAAGCTGCACTCCCCAAGCCAGAGGGAAGCTGGCTCCCCTGGTCCCTGATTGGTCTGTCCTCATGCAAACGAGGACTCCAAATGTTCATAGTTTGATTAGTCCAAAAGGCACTGTCCAGATTGGTCGGAATAAAGCCACTCTGAGTGGTCAGAGCTGCATAGTTCTGACTGGATGGAGAAAGCCTCAGTCCTATTGGTTGAAACCTTTACAAGGGCTGGCTCAGATGGCAGGCAGACAGTTCAGCGCCCAGGCTTCTCTGTGAAGTGCAGTTTGCGTGAGAGGCCTCTGTGCAGAAATGGTTGCTAGGGTCTGTTTTGTTTTTATTTGTTTTTTAATAAATTTGAGCCCAGTTAGCCACCAGGAGCCCTTCTTAGTAGGTGTCTTTTTTCTTAAGCGTTCATAGTCTTGCAATGTGACTGCCCACTAATGGTGTGAATTGCTATTGGGCAATGCTTAGCACCTTGTGTTGACACTTTTTCCAGCACCACTTGCCCCTCATCAATAGTAAGTTTTCTGTTACTTGAGTGAGTCACTATCACAGAAAGGAGAGGGGACTCAGATGTGTCCCAGCGCTGGAGGAAAGCTTAGAAAAGAGAATCCTCAGTTGAAAGTACAAATCAGATTCTCACTTCACTCAGGGAAACCGGAAGAGGAGACAGAGCAGGACCACACCAGGGGAAGTGGCCAAGCAGAGGTTTCTAGAGCCAAGGCCATTATTTAACTTATGGAGCAGTTCTTCTTTGCCATTTGTTTGAATCTAGTTATTACAAAACATTGCATGTGCTGGCCTACAAAACAGCAGAGAGTAGTTTTTCTTGTGAGTTGAGAAAATATTTAAACAACAAGGTTGGCAATTGTTATTGGCTGGATTTTGTCCCCCAAAATAGATATCCTGGAGTACTAATCCCCAAACTTCAGAATGTGACCTTATTTGGAAGTAGGGTCTTTGCAGATTTAATCAAGTTCAAATGAGGCCATTAGGGTGGGCCCTAATCCAATATGACTGTTGTCCTTGCAAAATGGAGAAATTTGGATACAGAGACAGACGCTCACAGAGGGAAGATGGGGAGACCCAGGGAGAGCGTAGCGAGAGGACAGAGGACTGGAGTGTTGTGTCCACAAGTGCAGGAATGCCTGAAGTTAGCAGAAGCTGGGAGAGAGCCTGGAACAGTCCCCCAGAACCTTCAGAGGGAGCATGGCCCTGCCAACACCTTGACTTTGGGCTGCTAGCCTCTGGAACTGTGAGAGAGTAAGTTTCTCTATTTCATAAATAGCTATCCACCCAGTCTGTGATACTCTGTTATGGCTGAAACGGATACATCTACTCAAGTCATGTGTCCTTAACAAGGATCAGAAAGATGAAGGGTGAAACCTCAGCCTATTCCAGCATGGCATGTCTGTGTGACAAAGTAACAGTAGTTCGTGGCTTCTCCACTGCGGTGGTGGGTTTTTCTGGGAGACTCGGTCCGGAGGTACCTCTCTTCCCATGGAATGCGGAGAGCCAGGGAAGCCTTTGCTCTGTGGCAGGACAGAGAGAAGGGCAGAGCCCAGCCTGGCACACCGTCCTAACTCGGACCGCTGCTCAGCTCGGCGCAGGAGCTAACATGGTGTGCACAGCTGCTGCAAGCCCAACCTTCTAGCAAGTGGAGACAGAGACAGTGCCGGGGCTCCCCAAAGGAGATCAATACCCTGAGGCCAGGCAGTGGCCCTTCTTCTCATGCAGGCCATGGAGACAGGAATCAGCGGCAGGAGGGTTCACCAACAAAACCAAAACTAAAAATCTCAAGAACACCAGGAACTGGCCCCTATCTGGCCAAGAATTTTTTGTTCTTGTTTCATTTTTGTTGCTTGGGTTTTTTTTGTTGTTGTTTGTTTGTTTGTTTGTTTTGTTTTTTTTTTTTAACTTGCCTTACAGGGGAAAAGACAGCACCAACACTGGAACCCCAGTGCATCATTTTTGTATGTGTATTTGTGAGAATATAATTGATTCCTCTGTGTGTGCGGTTCTATTATACTGATTCAGTTCTTAGCTCATGCTTTTGTGATGTTTTCAGAGCCAGAAAATAAAAACAAAAATCCTCAGACATTATTAAAGAGAAGCACCCGGCCAAGATGGCAGGTAATTTCCTGTATTTACCTCTCCCCACATGAGGGGGCAACCTGCAGCCTGAAGCTGCCTTACCAAGAAGGCCTCCTGGGCTCCTGCACCCGGGGCTGAGCCCTGTGCTCTGACCCACTCTCCCTCTGTGCTGGGTTATCGGACCTCAGCCCTGAGCCTTCGCTTTCCTTCTTCCTAAGATGCACCTCCTTGTCTGAACAGTAGGCCAGGGTGAGAGGGCAGGGGCACTGACATCACAGAGGATGCTAGCAAACAGTGTTACAAATTTAGGGTGACTTCCCCTGTTTACCTCACCCTAAAGAAGAAAAGAGTCCTTTTGTCCAAATAAAAAGCATGTGAAAAGTGCAGGGTTTGCTGTTGTTTTGAAGAATTTGAACAGCGAGGTATTTTTCCTGGGAATCAGTTTCAAAATCAACAAACTGACACCTGCCTGGAAAAGGAAAAATGGAGTCAGCTCTGTCATCATCCTTCCTCAGCGGCAGCACTCCATGGGGAAGGGGAACACGTCTCCTTGGACCCCGCTGTCCCCAAACTACTGACTGTGCCACGCTTCAGGACCCACTGGGCATCATTACCCTAGGTGCTGGCAGGGAAGGAAGAAAGGTCAAGTTGTTTGTACCTTTGATTGTCTTACTGCTGCTGGGCTGATGAAGTTGTTTTTCTGAGAGCTGCTCATTCCTCTGGCTTTTAAATACTTACTGTGCTTCCCTCTCCCCTCCCTTCCCCCGCAAGGCTAAGAGAGGAGCAAACTTTCCACAATGTCAACTGTCACGGATTTTTCCTCTGCTGCACAATTGAGTAGAGGCAAAGCAGTTCAAAAAGGCGTGATTTATTTATAAACATATCTGGAAATATTTTTAAAATAAAAGATGCCAAGGGAGGGGGACTGGGTCACGGCCAAGTCATGAAGTGAGATGTTTGTTCTGAAGGTCCTTGGCATTAGCACCCTCCTACAGGTAGTTCTAAAGTAATTCAGGGTCAAGTGGTCACATTCTGATCTTCCTTAAACCTTCAATTTCAGATTGCAGAGGGTATGGATTCTGGCTTGCTGGGAAGCTGATCCAAGTGGCTCTATGCTTTAAACACATTCCTGCCCTATCGTTTCCGAGCCAATGCTGACCTGACAGTATTTGAAAACAGCTTCTGCAGTGGCTGTCCCTGAGGCCTCACCTTCACTTCCCTCCGCCACTTCCTTCCCTTTGTGTTGGCCTTGTTCTCAGGCTGGGATGCATGCAGGTGTGGAAGAGACTGCAGGGGACCAATCTCTATTGGCGAAGGTATTAACATGACTAAACACGCTCTTCCCAGTTCAGTCTGCCACCTCTATTCTCTCTTCTAACCTTTCCACTCCATTCTAGTGGGGAACGTTCTTCAGTTGCTTTAAGTAGGGAGCAGGGAGAGGATATTTGGTCAAAGGGCATCGTGATGGAAACTGGAGAACCAAGGAGGGGAAATAGGGGCCAGAGATAAAGAAATAAGAGCTAGAAGAAGAGAAATAAACAGGAACAAAGATTATGAATAATACGAGATACAAAACAGACACAGCAAAATGAAAAAAGTGAGATACCGAGATTGTTTCCTGCAGAGGGAAACAATTCAGAAATAGAAAAATGTGAGAACCCTGACAACAAACTTAGAGGCCCATACAGGAAAGGAAAGAAGCAAATGGAAGTAAATAGAACCCCAACAGGAAGGATGTCTGAATGAGAAATGCGGCCGAGGGAAGGAACAGAGAAGCTTTGGGGCCTGTTTGTAGATTAGAGGGAAAAGACGGAACAGAGGGATCCAGGAGTGTTTATTCCTTGCACCTGGCAAACAAAAAAAATCATTACTTTTTAATCATGGAAGAAATGCCTCTAAGAGCACTAGGTCTTTCATGTTATCAGTCTGTCTCTCACTCATCTTAATCCCTTAGGACTCTTTTAAGAGCCTCAGGAAACCCAGCAGGAGGAAAACCCCATTTCCACCCAGATGACTTTTATATAAAGTTTACTTTAGAAAGACAGTTCTCAGAGCCCTTTGAGTTCAAGCTGGATTACCTGTGTGGGCAGTGAGGGCAGAGGGGTGGGGCAGGGGGAGGTGAATGATCTCAAGCTTTTTAGTCCCTATAATCCCCTGGGAAATGACAAAAACATCTTGTTTCCTTAAAAATATGGATACAAAAATGAAATAATTATTTGCATGACTCCCATTTCAGAAGGCTGCTTTACTACTAATAAGTTAGAGGTTGCCTTGTAAGTTTAAATAATTTAACAAATGGAGTAATAAAAAAATGTAAGTAAAGCATAAACCGATAAACACAACACGTACCCAGGAGAAGTAAAGATTCGTTATTTCATTACGGCAAATTGTTGTCACTAAACATTATAATAAATTACGAAAAAGATGCCTCTCCACCACCTTCTATAATTTCAGGTTGTTAATTTTGGTCGTGCACAAGAATTTCTTTCCTCGTGTGCCTCTCTTGCCCTGTTTCTCTAATGAGGAAACGGGGAAAAAAGCAGTAGATAAAATACTCAAACTGGGGCTGAAGCAAATGAAAAAAGATAGAAACAAATAACATAATAAGCTTTTAGCCCTATAATAAGCTCTTATTTATTTAGACCCTATTAATTTGGAATTTATAATAACTTGATTGGGATCTGGGCAGAAATTTTCCTTCGTTTAGCAAACCCTGTCTTGCTAAGTAATGCAGAAGAATGGTGCAAATGTGATTACAAGGGGAACATTCAAAATACATCTTTCAGCACTTCAGGCCATCACTTATAATATGTGAATAATTAATATAGGAACACATATCATTCTTATCCAATAATTGTCAGGAAGAATTTGTTAGGTCACCCTGCAGAGTAGGGAGGTGTGGGTTTATCACTAAACAGCAAGACACCGAGCTTTTTCAGCTCTTATTTTTCTTGACTGTGAAATTAGTTTGATAATACCAACTCTGCCTACTTTGAAGGGTTTTATATGAGCATGAAATGGGAGAATTGGTGGGAATCCATTTTAAAATCCATAAAGTAGAAGTAAAATCTATCTTATTAAAATGAATTTAAAATTCCTACTCCTCCCTAATTCAGTATGCTCTTCTCTCCAATATCCTGCACCCGGGAGGTTTTTGTGCTTTATAGAACTTCGGTGAAAGGAGATCCCCTAGTGAATTGTGGTGTGTACGTGATAGAAGTGAGCAAAGTAGGTTTACAGTTGTGAGTAAGCGAAACAGAGTTTATTCTTGTATTGTCATTTATTTATTATTGTGTTATTTAGTATTATTATTAACGTACTTTTGCCCGCCCCCGTATAAACATTTACCTATCTTTCCCCTCCCCTATCCCAACAGATCTTCGGGGTCAGTCATGGTATTCTGAGCGTAGTAAATATCCTCAGCATGGCCCACCGGGAGACAGTGACTGTGTGTACTTCAGAGAGTCTAGGTACTGGAGTCTCACAGGCTTGGGTTCGAAGGCAGCTCTTCCGCATAGATGAGTTGGCCTAAACAAAAATCTCTGTGAGACCCAGTTTCTTTGTCGGGAGAAGTGAATAATACCAATTGTGTAGGTCATTTACGAAGACTAGGAGAGATCGTGTGCACAGCACAGTGCCTACCATGGAGTAGACACTCCGCACCAATGATGGTTGTTGACATGAGTGATGCTTGCATCGGAAAAAATACTCAAAATCCTCACTTCAAATCTCTGGCTTCTATTACAACTTTGTTCCCAAAATAGGAAGTCAAATAGAGGAGCCATAATCAGTGTCCTGCACAGTTTTTGTTTTTGTTTTTTTTTTCTTTTCACACCTAGATTGCTCTTGGCAAAATGTATGTTACAAAATGTTAAAATAATGTATCCTCTATTCTAGGGCACCTGCTTTTTCACATTTGAATGTTTTAGGAAATCAGAATCAGCTTTACAACTATTGTCAAAATAAACACGTCAACTGCTAGGAAGAGGACTTGTTAAGAGGAATTGTCATTTGCTTGTAAATCTTTCAGAATAAAGAATTTTCAAAGCCAGGAGATATTGGTGTTTATGCTTCACTCATACGCAAAACATCTGTCTGTCAAACGCTTTCAAGAGAAGCTGTTGAACTTCCCACAAGACATAATCAAAAAAAAGAAAAAAACATTAAGATTCTAAGTCAGGAGTGCTAACAGGTTGAACTCAGAGGCGATCTATGAAAGTGTCCGCTCGTTGGGGCACAGCTGCCGGGGCCCCACTGAGCCGGAGGACCGCTCAGAGTGTGAGTGAAGGTAGCGGGTGTGTGGGAAAATGTGTGCTGCTAGTTGGTTTAAAATGTGTACATTTGATGTTGCATTTCTTTCTTCTCCCTCTGAATAAAATTGTCTTTTAATTAGATAAATTAATCTTTCTTCTAATTGACAGACTCAGCAGAAAAATCTTTTTAGCTTTTAAAGTCACCTAAAAACAAGGTTAAATAGAATTAAATTTACACTTAAGATGCCTGCACTTTACTGTATGTATAATTCAATAAAACATTTAAAATTACAGATAAATGTGCCTGTATATTTAACTTGAATAATTGAAGATTTACCAGAACATAACCAGTTACAGCTTTTGAACTAGTAAGTGTAGCAATTTATAGAATGCTTTCTCAGCAAAGGCCTAGTACATTACACGTTATTTAATAACAGCAACAACAATAATGAACAACTAGCACTTATTATGCATCTCCTGTGTGCCAGATACGACTCGTAAGGGGTGTACCAACTACCTCATCTAATCTTTTCCTTTTTATTGAACTTAGTGGGATGATACAAGTTAGCACAATTATAACACAGACTTTCAGTGCACAATTCTACCACACATCTGCATGCTGCATTGGGTGTTCATCACCCCAAGTTGCCGTCCATCACCACATATCCCCTCCCACCCCCCTGCCTCCCCACCTACCCCTAACAATCACCACACTGTTGTCAGTGTCCAGGAATTCTGTTTTTTTCTTTTTTGTTCAATCCCTCCAGCCACCCCCACCCCCCACAGCTGTCCTAGAGACAGACTCTGCACTCTGAGTCTGTCTCTGTTTTGCTTGTTAGTTCAATTTGTTCATTAGATTCCACCTGTGAGTAAGATCATATGGCACTTGTCTTTCTCTGACTGGCTTATTTCATTTAGCATATGTTCTCCAGGTCCATCCATATTGTTGCAAAAGGTAAGGTTTTCTTTCTTTCTTTCTTTTTTTTTTTTTTTTTGTAGCCAAGTAGTATTCCATTGTGTAAATGTACCATAGTTTTTTATCCACTCATCTACTAACGGACACTTGGGCCACTCATCTAATTTTAAAAGACCTTACAAAGTGGCTATTTTTATCCCTGACCACAGAGGTCGGTATTGTCTTTAAAAATGAGGAAACTCCTAGAGGGTAGCCCCCCCTTTATTCACAGCACATATGTTCCAAGAACCCCCTGAAACCTCAGATAGCACTTAACCCGAACCATATATATACAACATTTTTCCCTACACATTTTCAACAGATGGTCTTTGACACCAATTTTATGCTAACAGGAATCCCCAGTTTGGGGTGCAGTAAAAAAGAAAACTTTCTTCATTTGCGATACAGCACAGCTGTGGAACAACTTGACTGTGATACAGCCAGGCTGTGAGGCAGCCCCGAGGCCAGTCCCTTCACCAGCTAGACAGCTCTGCTCCCCGCTGGTCTGGTCTGCTCTTCTCTGTTTTAGCTCAGCCAGGAAAATGCACTCTTCAGTCTTTGGTGGAAAGGGAAAGTCACTTCCCAGAGCCAGAAAGGAGCTGGCTCATATGGACAGGAGTCCCCTCCCCAGTCCTTCATTGGTCTGTCCTCACGCCAATGAGAACTCCAAGTCCTTGTAGTTTGATTGGTCCAGAAGGCACTATCCTGATTTGTCAGAATAGAGCTGCTCTTATTGGTTGGAACTGGGCAGCTCCAACTGGAAAGCCTCAGTCCTATTAGTTGAAATAGGATTTAGGAAGTACTTTCCAAGGGCTGGTCATATAGCCAAAACACAGTGTAGTCCCTCAGTTCACTGCAGGCTTCTCTGTGCAGTGCAGTTTGCGTGAGAGGCCTCTGCGTAGAAGTGGCTGCTAAGCCGTTTTTTAATATTTTAGTCCAGTTAGCCACCAAGGGTCCTTCTTCTTTGGTATCGTTCTTGGGGCTCACAACATACATACCTATGATAAAGTTTAATTTATATATTAGGCAATTTCAGGAATAGATTTGTTTTTTCTGTAGATCTTAGCAACCCCAACGTATATATTATTTTCTTTCCTTATTAAGTCAAGAACATTCACCTTTTCACTTCAAGGAAGCACAGCTTCTTTTTGGCATATCTGAACTGTCGTTATTAAATAAAATAAGGGCGACTTGAATACAAGCACTGCAATACTACACTGTCGGCCTGATACCCTAAAAGGCTACTCAGGGACCAACGGGCAGGGGTATGTGCAACGTGCTGGACAAAGCGATGATTCATGTCCCAGGCAGGATGGAGCGGGACGGTGCATGGTTTCCTCACACTACTCTGAATGACGAGCAATTTAAAACTTGTGAATTGTTTATTTCTGGGATTTTCCATCTAATATTTTCAGAAGACAGTTGACTGTGGGCAAGTGAAACTACAGAAGGTGAAACCATGGATAAGGGGATATAAGGCACATATAAGCTAGTTATTTACATGAGGTTACCTAGCTGGAAAGAGGCCAGAGAAAAATGAGAATTTGAGCAGTGTGACTCCAGAGGCTTATATTTATGGACTTCTTTACAGTCCCCCTCAAAAATACACACAGTAAGTTCTGTGGTCCTTATTTCACAGATGAGCTTCCTAAAACTCAGAGAGGTCACATAACTTGACTGTATCTTGCAGCTTGTAAGTGCAAGAGTCAGGATGGATACCTGGGCCCCTCTCCAAAAACCCTGTTGACGTCTCTGTAACATAATGGAATACCTTTCTTGTGGAAGACATGTTTCTCAGCCATGGTTTTCTTAATATCACATTATAATTTAGCCTAAGACTGAGGCTAGGGTTTTGGAAAATGAGGGAAGGAAGAGAACTGAAGACCATCTCTTAGAACTTCAAGCAAGTTGCCATTAGTTTCTAATCCTGGTACTCCAGAACTTGGAATTTTCCTCTGGAAGTGACCTTCTTTAGTTGTTCTGACTGTGGGTGTAGTTGCCAGTGAAATTTAGTTCATGTCCACTGGGATTTTACACCATGAAGTTTCTCTCACTTGGAAATGTATTTTCCTTTCTCCCTATCCCTTTCCTAGCTTTCCCCTCCCTATACACCCACCCACCTTAAGAGGAAAAAAATCAAGGACACTAGGAAGTGTATTCCTCAGATATAGGAACCCCACACGGGCAGTCACTGATGTGTTGCTCTAAGAGGGACCGACCAGTGGGTACCACTCTGTGTTCTTGAAGGTTAGGCCTATTTTAACTTCCTGTGTGACTTGCCATTTGTAAATTAGTACTCACCCTTTTATTTTTTTTCCTTTTTAATTGAATTTATTGGGGGTGATACTGGTTAACAAATTATACAGGTTTCAGGTGCATGACTCCACAACACATCATCTGTGCACTGTATTGTCTTCACCACGCTAAGCTGAGTCTCTGTCCATCACGATTTATCCACCCCATACTTTCCTCCACTCCCCCGGTAATCACCACAATGTTGTTTGCATCCATGAGTATTTTCCTTTTTTTGTTTTGTCTTTTGCTCCATTCTTTCAACCCTTCAACACCCCTCACCATAGCTGTCATCCTGCTCTCCATCTGTGAATCTGTCTTTATTTGTTGATTAGATTCCATATATGAGTGAAATCATATGATAGTTGTCTTTCTCTGACTGGCTTATTTCACTTAACACGATGTTCTCCAAGTCCATCCATGCTGTCACAAAGAGTAAAATTTCCTTCTTTTTTTTTTTTTTACAACCAAGTAGTATTCCACTGTGTAATGTATCACAGCTTTTTTATTCACTCACCTACTGATGGGGACTTGGGCTACTTCCAAATCTTTTTTTAATTATCATATTTTATTGATTATGCTATTACAGTTGTCCTGATTTTTACCCCTTTGCCTACCTCCACCCAGCACCCCCTACTCCCTCAGGCAATCTCCCCACCGTTATTGGGGGTCCATGGATCATGCATATAATTATATGGCCACTCCATTTCCTATACTATAATTTACATCCCCATGGCTATTCAGTAACTACCTATTTGTACTCCTTAATCCCCTCACCTCTTCACTCATTCCCCTCCTCCCCCCTCCCATCTGGCAACCTTCTGGTAACTAACTTCTTTTCTCTTGCTTTTAAGATTCTCTCTTTATCTTTAAACTTTGGCCTTTTAATAATGATGTGTTTTGGAGTGGGAGTGTTTGCATCTGTCATAATTGGGATGCTCTGCACTTCCTGGACTTCCATGTTATTTCTTTCGCTAAATTAGGGAAGTTTTCTTTCACTATATTTTCAGATAGAATTCCAATTTCTTGCTTTTTCTCTTTTCCTTCTGGTACCCCTATGAGGTGAATATTGGACCTTTTAAAGTTGTCCCAGAGGCTGTTTCTACTATCTTCATTTTTTTGGATTCTTTTTTCTTCTTGTTCTGAGCAGTTGCTTGTTGCCTCTTTGTGTGCCAAAGCATTGATTTGATTCTCGGCTTCATCCACTCTGTTGTTTCCTTGTAAACTGTTCTCTATTTCAATTAGTATATCCTTCATTTCTGACTGGATCTTTTTACGCTGCTGAGGTCCTCACTAGGTTTCTTGAGCATCCTTCTAAACAGTGTTTTCAACTCTACATCTGATAGATTGCTTATTTCCATTTCACTTAGCCCTTTTTCTGGAGATTTTATCTGTTCTTTCATTTGGGTCATGTTTCTTTGTCTCCTCATTTTGGCAGCCTCCATTTGTTTGTTTCTATGTATTAAGTAGAGCTGCTTTGACTCTGTGTCTTGGTAGTGTGACCTAATGTGGTAGGTGTCCTGTAGGGCCCAGTGGCTCAGCTTCCTCTATCACCCATGCTGGGTACTTGAGGTGTGCCCTTCATGTGGGCTGAATATACACCCTTGTCTTGTAGCTGAGGCTTGGTTGCTGTTGGCAGATCAATGGGAAGGATTTACCCAGGCCAGTCAGCTGCAAAGATTGGCTGAGACTGTTTACCACCAACCTCTGCCCTTCATGGAGGATCAGCTGTGTAGGAGCAGGGTGGTGGTGTAGCACTCCACTGGGTGCACTGGCCCTGTGGTTTCCTTGGTGGTGCAGGCCAAGGTCAGCCCCTACCTGTTTTTTACCTGGGGCACCCTGCCTGAGCTGTAAAGCAATCTGAGATGGCTGTTACTTGTGCTGGGCTTGAAGATTCCCAGGTGAAGCCAAGCTGTGACTCTAATCTGGCTGCTGCTGGGACTCACTGAAGCCAGCTGTGGCTTGTTTGATAGGATTTAGGGGCCAAGACCAACCATTCTAATGGAGAAGCAGCTTGAGTGGGCCATAAATTGGGTGGAGAAGAGCCTCTATGGATTTCCAAGGTGGGTCACACAGCGTTAGCCATGTTGATGGGGTCTCAGATATAGCACCAGCATATCAGCTCTGGGGGAAGGGCTTAGCAAAGGGACAATGGCCTCTGATTGCCCTGGTGCCAGGTACTTCAATCTCTCCCTGTATACAACTGGTGCCCTTCAAGCTGACACCGCAGTGCTGGAGCTCAGAGGGAGTGAGTCTGAGTAGGTGGGTCTGTGTGCGGTTTCCCCAAGAGGAGCTGCTTAGGTCTCCAGCGGCCTCCTCCACCAACTCTACCCCTGCTGGTTTTCATAGCCAGAAGTTGTGGGGTCTTCCCGGCACTGGAATCCTGGGCTGGGGGGGCCTGGTGTAGGTCTGGGACTCCTTGGTCCTGAGATATACCTTCTGAATTTTTACCCATGTGGGTGTGTGTCCAGCCCATTCTATGTCCTCACCCCACCTACCAGTCTGGAAGGATGTGGTTTCTTCAATTCTGTAGTTGTCAGACTTCCATTCAACTTGATTTCTCACACTCCTGAGTGATGGTTGTTCTATATTTTAGTTGTAATTTTGATGTGGTTGTACAAAGAGGTGAGCCTTGTCTGTCTGCATTGCCATCTTGACCAGAAGCCTTTCAAATCTTGACTATTGTAAATAACACTGCAATAAATATAGGGGTGCATATATTCCTTTGAATTAATGTTTGGGTTTTTTCACATTATTTCCCAGAAGTGGAATTGCGGTGTCAAAAGGCTGTTCCATTTTTTAAAATTTTTTAAAGTAATTCTACACTGTTTTCCACAGTGGCTACACCAGCCTGTGTTCCCACCAACAGTACATAAAGGGTCCCCTTTGTCCACATCCTCGCCAACACTTGTAGTTTGTTGAATTATTGATGATAACCATTCTGACAAGTGTGAGGTGATAGCTCATTATGGTTTTAATTTGCATTTATCTGATTAGTAGTGAGGTTGAGCATCTTTTCATATGTCTGTTGGCCATCTGTATGTCCTTTTTGGAGAAATGTCTGTTCAGGTCCTTTGCCCACTTTTTAATAGGATTGTTTGGGGTTTTTTTGGTGGTGTTTTATAAATTCTTCAATATTAACCCCTTATCAAATGTATCATTGGCAAATATGTTCTCCCATTCTGTGGGTTGTCTTTTCATTTTGTCAATGGTTTCCTTCACCGTACAAAAACTTTTTAGCTTGATGTAATCCCATTTGTTTATTT
This sequence comes from Anoura caudifer, assembly GCA_004027475.1. NCBI lineage: Eukaryota > Metazoa > Chordata > Mammalia > Chiroptera > Phyllostomidae > Anoura > Anoura caudifer. Next base: position 65,795 of record PVKU01000242.1, read on the forward strand.
TTCCTTTTGTTTCCCTTGGGAGATATATCAGAAAAAAATATTGCTACAAGAAATGTCTGAGATTTTATTGCCTATGTTTTCTTCTAGGATTTTTATGGTTTTGAGTCTTACATTTAAGTCTTTAATTCATTTCTAGTTTATTTTTGTGTGCGGTGTAAGAAGGTGGTTTAGTTTCATTTTTTTTTGCATGTATCTGTCCCATTTTCTCAACACCTTTATTTAAATAGACTATATTTATTGCCTTGTATGTTTTTGCCTCCTTTGTCAAATATTATTTGACTGTAAGGCATGGGTTTATTTGGGGGCTCTCTATTCTGTTCCCTTGATCTATGTGTCTGTTCTTGTGCCAGTACCATGCTGTTGTGATTACTATGGGCTTTTAGTACAGTTTGATATCAGGTAGCACGATTCTTCCCACTTTGTTCTTCTTTCTCAAGATTGAACAGGCTAATCAGGGTCTTTTGTTGTTCCATATAAATTTCTGGAATATTGTTTTAGTACTGTGAAATACACCATTGGTATTTTGATAGCAATTGTGTTGAATCTATAGATTGCTTTGAGTAGTACGGACATTTTAATGATGTTAATTCTTCTTATCCATGAACACAGTATATGCTTCCACTTATTTGTATCTTCTTTGATTTCTTTCTTTAGTGTCTTATAATTTTCTAAGTACAGGTTAAGTTTTTTATGTTTTTGGCTAACTTTCCCTTAAGATAGTGAACTAGACAGGGATGTCTGCTTTCACTGCTGTTATTCAACGTAGTACTGGAAGTGTTAGCCACAGGTAGGAAGAAGAAATAAAAGGCATCCAAATTGGAAAGGGAGAAGAAAAACTGTCATTATTTGCAGATGAAGTGATAATATATAGAGAGAACACTAAAGGTTCCACCAAAAAATGACTAGAGCTGAGAAATTAATTCAGTAAAGTAGCAGGATACAAAATAAATATCCAGAAATCAGCTGCATTTTTATACACCAATAAGGAACTATCAGGAGGGGAAACTAAGAACACAATCCCATTCACAATTGCTTTAAGAAAAGTGCTCACCTTTTTAGATTCCAACTATACCAATTTAAAAAGCTGTTTTCCACACTAACTTATTTTGGGCCATTTCCATTGGCTGTACTTTTCTTTATTAGGAACTAAAAATGATTGCAGTCACTTCCACTGCCTGTGGAAAAAAAGCTTCACTTCTCCTCACCCTGAAGAAGGCCTTCACGGTAATCACTTAGGAATTGAATATCAGAGTACTACTTTGGCTTTTTTTAATTTATTTTTTTTGCATTTCAGAAGCTATATACTACTTATAGCTTGAGAAATTTTGAAAGAATTCCTTAAATTTTGGACTCTAGAAACAAAGGGGTAATGGATATTGGAAAGATTTTACAAAAATTGCTTATTTTTTGAGGAGTTGACAGACTGTAGTAATTTCTGCTCATATGAGCGTGTTCCCATTTCTATGTGGTTCTGTCCCTATAAATGTCCCTGGAAAGAGTATGTGTTAAAAAGAAAGGTAGTACTTTCAGGTCAGCATCGACCCAAACAATAAAAGTGAAAGCTTTTAAAAAAAATTTCAGTAAGATCTTTCATGAATAACCCCTATGAAGTAAAGTTTTAAAAAAAGAAGAGGGGGGCTTCCACAGTCCATGTGTTTTGAATGTTTTTCTTTTCATTTTTTTCTTTGTGTTCTATTTCCTTTTCAGCTGTTAGAGTGACATGTTTAGCACCTTCAGGCATCAAGAGAGTTGAAAAAGAAAATAATCTGCCCCTGTGGATTCTAGTTATGGGTCTGCACCCAGTACCTGTTAGTTAACTTATAGTCAAAGCTCCACGGATGCTAGGCTCCCAGCTAACCCTCCATTCTCAAGCAAAGGAGGACAAGAAATTCTTTTTAATGAAAGAAGTAGAATCTACAGTAAAGGTTTATGAAAGTTTCACTGCAAAATGCTAGATGGCCCGTTGCATTTCAATCTTAGGAGTTGTAATGAGATGACCCCTTTTCGTAATTATTTCAGTAGTGTAAGCAATCATCCACGCTTCATCTATCTAGCCATTGGATGGAGAGCCTCGGCTGGACTCAGACACAGCACCTGCTCAGAAGTCCTAGGCAGGCCTCTGATTTAGGAAAAGGGGAGTCTGAATTGAGAATTGCAAGGGTCTTGCAAGTCAGTAAGGACTTCCCCAGCCATGCTACATTGTTTGGGGGTCCACGAGGGGCTCACAAAGCAGTAGTCTAATGCTACGTTTACAGATTTCTGCATTATGCAGTACTAAGTTCGAAGGCCTGCCTTGCCACTTGCCCTGTGGTTTAGGAAAAGTTACTTAAGCCTCATTTTTGTCACTTCCTTATAAGGTTGTTGTAAGGGCCATAGCCTGTAAAGCCTTTCATTAAGTACCTGGCGTATCACATGTGCTAAAAAATGATTGAAATGTGCGATCAGGCTTAGGGCAATCTGCCCCAAGATATCCCACCCTAGCATGCAGATGCTTTCAAGCTGAGAACAATTTCTTTTACTACTTAGGTCATTTTTAACTGTGTGATTTGTATGTTGTGATAAGATAGTTTTCAAAACAAGTCACACACTTCAAGGGTTCATGGGTAGCAGGAAGCTCCAAGTTCTGCCTTGGGAAAAGGTATTTTCTTGGCTTCCCATTGAGGAGTTTAGGGGATAACTGGGCTCCTCACACCATCCAGGCCCTGCACCTCATCTGTGGGACTCAGGGAAATGCAAAAGGGCAGGAGGGAAGCCCCAGCCCCACCGTGCATCTTCAGCCTCCTTGGCACCTGCCTTCTGGCTCTTGAGCCTAGGACCATGTGTGTGTGGACCAGGACAGTGGCTGACAGCTATGTGACCCTCTTTGTGTGGAGGACAGTGGGGGCAGGCGACATCAAGAGCAACCTCCAGACGGAGGATGGCCAGCACAGCTGATATGGCTTGGTCACTCCTGGTCTGGAAGGCCATGTACCCTTTAGCTCAAGTACAGGAACTGGTGCCCCAAGTAAACATCAAGGCTCAGCAAGGAGGCCCCCAAGTCCCTTCCGGGGGCTGACTCAGGGACTCAGGCAGCTTCTCCCCACCCACTTGCAGGCCACAATGGGAACTCAAAGAATGGGGCCTTCCTTCCTTCCTTCTCTGACTGCAGGCCTGATGGTCAGCCAGGGCCTCAGGGAATTATAAACCTTTCAGAGAAAGAAGTCACAGGCCAGAGCTGCAAACAGACAACTCAGGAAAAGCTCAAGGAATGCCTGTAGCGCTCTGTGCTTAGCTACTGCTGCAGACGGGGAGAAGTCTGGCACCTCCCGGATGCCAGCCCTCTTCAGCCCTTCCCTCCCTTCCATGAAGCCTACTTCAAGCCTTCTCCACTCTTAAAATCAATAGGAAAAAGACCAACAGCCCCACATAAAATGGACAAGGACGTGGTATCAGTCATGGTTCTCCAGAGAAATAGAACCAGTAGGATATATGTGGACATATAGAAAAAGCTGTATTATGAGGGATTGACTCATGTGATTGTGGAGACTGAGAAGTCAATGACTCTGTTGTCTGCATGCTGGAGACCCAGGAAAGCTGGTGGTGTCCTTCAGTGCACATCTGGGGGGCGGGGGGAGGGCGGCGAGGCTTGAGGACCAGGAGCACCGATGGTGCAAATCTCAGTTCCAGGCAGGAGAAGATGAGGTGAGCTGTCTCAGATCAAGCAGCGAGGCTAGAAAAAGGCAAATTCCTCCTTCCTCTGTCTTTTGTTCTATTCAAGCCCTCAGAGAATTAGATGGTGCCCATCCGTATGGAGGAAGCCATCTACTTTACTGAGCCACCAATTCAAATGCTGGTCTCATCAAGAAGCACCTTCACAGACACGCCCAGAAGACTGTTTAATCTGGGCACCCGGGCCAGTCAAGTTGACCTATACCTGAACCATCACAGACACGAACAGGCAGTTCACAGGAAAAGAGATTAGATTGGTTTCTAAATATATGAAATAATTCTCTTCCTCACAATTTGAAAAATCCAAAGCAAACAAAAGATTTCATCTATTGCAGATCAGATTGGCTAATCCACTAATAAATGACATTGGCAATGACAAGGGGAGTCTACCACAGTGTAAAGTTTCAGAACACAGTGTAGACCTCTTCAGAGGGTGATGCCGTGGCCGCACATTGTTCCTGTATGGACGCTCTCATGTATGACCAGAAAGCACCGGATTTTTCAGACTATAAAATGCCCCCCACCCCCCTGTGCACCCAAATTTGGGAGGAATAATGGTGTTGATGCTGCCATTGAGTTCTGTTTACATTTACATTGGTGAAATATTATTTATGTTATTAAATATTTTATCACATCTTTTGCTTCAATTTTTTCCCCTATTTTCCTCCTCTAAAACATAGGTACATATTGTGGTCTGAAAAATACAGCATGTACAAGAACCGGTTAAATAAAATATGCTTCATAGTAGGGTGGATTTATTTGTGCCAATGTGAAACCATCTTCAAGGACACAATGTTAAGTGAAAAAACTTGGTTCAGGACAGGGTGTTGAGTATCTCTGAAAGGATGTAAAGAGGCGGCCACTGTAGTTTTCTCCAGAGAGAAGGGCTCGAGGCCTGGGCTGCTGGGGTGGAGTCCAGACTTACATTTCACTGTTTAATTCTTGGATTTTAAAAAATCATGGCATGTATTTTTTTTCTGTTAAGAAACACTAGTTTTTTTCTTTAAAGAAAACGTACATTTTCTTCTACCTTCCATCCTGCATATTGTCCTTTCATACTTAGTGGAGTATCTTGCTTTCCACTAAAACATAAAATCTCAGTGAGAATGTCTTTAACTCGTCCCCAAGCAGAGCCCTACTCTTTCCAGCACCACACCCATCCTTTACACTTCCTCCCCCTCCTACCCTCACCCTGTCCCCGGAAGCTATCCTTAGCTCCTCCAGGACCTGCCTCTCTTTGCTGAACCCTCAGCCCTTCCTTCCCTCTTAGAGTTTTGTCTTTGAGATTTAAATTAACCACAATCACCAGGGTTTTAAACCACCCCCTAGCAGTTGCCCTTAACCTTCTTTTTCCTTTCCAGAAAACTTCTATAAAGAGTTGTCTACACTGCCTGTTACCTGCTCCTCTCCCATGCTCTGCCTCCACCACCCTCCCAAACTTGACCCTTCAATCATGAGTCACCTCTATGTTGCTAAAATCACTGGACACCTCTTCTTGGGCACTCTCATCTCTCCTTCAGTTACCATGTCTATATCTTTAGTTACGATCTCTCAACTAACTACTAACTAACCAACTAAATAACAGTTGTCTACTTTGGATATCCTGCAGGCACACCAACCTCAGCATGTTGAAACCTGCCTCCTCTTGTGTTTTCTCTGTCTCAGGGGATGCCTCTGTCATCCATCTAGGTGGCTAAGCCGGAGACTTGGAAGTCTTCTGGTCACCTTCCCTTTGCTGCTCTTCTAGGGTCAACCTTCCAGTTATCCTTCCATTATGCCCCTTCAGCTGCTATCCTAGCTCAGACCCCCAAGTTCTCTGTGTCATTATATCAGCTTCTCCTCAATCTATCCCTTTCAATGCTTCCTCCCTACCCTACCCTCAGGATAAATTTCAAATTCCTCACCATGGTTACGACACTCTTGATGACCTTGTCTCTTTACCAACCACCCACTTGCATTCTAAGATCCAGCCCTACTGAACTTGCAGTGTTTTAATGCCCTATGTTCTTGCTCACCTCTGAGTCATTAAATATGCTACTCCCTCTGCCTGGAAGTCTCTCTTCTTTTTCTGTTCTTCTGGATAACTTCTACTCATCCTTCATGTCTCAGCTTTAAGCTGTCTTGCTCCAGAAACTCAGTCACGTAATTGCTTCTTTAGTTCCAATTCCTCCCCAAGACTGACTTTTCAGATGGAGCTTATGCCCTCCTAGAACATTACTGTGCCCCCTGACACCGCCTCTGGCACAGAGTCAAGGCCAAATGATCATGGCACAAATTGATGACGGCATGACCAAGCTCCATTTCAAAATGCATTTGACAAAGGAGTGTAAATGGAATCTTTGCTGATTTTGTGGGATCATTAGGGGGAAATAGCTTAGCCAGTGCACTCTACAGAGTTAGAATTAAAATTCTGCCTAATTCGTTAGAGCTGTCTCTATGGTGATATATTTTAAATTTTAAATACATTTCGCAGCAGTACATGCCTTCATCTCCCTTTTTAAAACTCTGTGTGCGCCTGTGCACGCGTGCGTCAGAGAATGGCTCTGCCAGGCTGGGCTTTAAAGTTCACTGGTTTGAACTGGGAGCTTGAGAGGAGATTGTTCTTTAGCAAGTTTTCCAAAAATTATCTTGAGGCAAGAATGTAGTAACTGTGTATTTAAAAACATCTTTTAGTGGCAGCTACAGATGAGTACAGTCTGTGTTACTTAAGAAATGTTAACATGCGGATACCTAAAGCGCATTGTTGAAATAAAGCAATGTATACTTTTCCAAGACTCAAAGCTGACCAATGTCAGAATTAAGAATGTCATTTGTTGGCAGAAGACAAAGTGTTTGGAAGCTGGAAAACTGCCTATTTGCTCAGATTAACTCTGAGAAGGGGAAAAAAATAAATCAATGAGCCTGGGAGTCCAAGTAACCTTCAGACAGAATTTCTAGGAATGCAGTCAGAGTGAAAGTAAAACTTTAAGAAACTAAAGAATTAAACATTGAGTTGTATAAATAAATGAAGCAGGAAAAGAAATGGCACAGGTCTACTTTTTAAAAGAAGAGAACTAAAGTAGGTAGTTCTTAGCAGATCTCATAGAATTTCCAGAAAGAAGAAAAGAAAGCAAAAAAAAAAAAAAAAACCCAAAACATGAATGTTCACACTGGGTTATCAAAGCTGTCTTCTTTCCCATAGATCCAGAGCTGTAAAGAAGTAGTCAGAGCCAAAATTGCTTTCCACCGCATACCTGGCCCCTCTCTGGCTCTCTAGCATCCTGAGCTGCCCTCCCTCCCAGCTTCTTCCGCACAAAGAAACTTGGGACTCTCCCTCAACCCAGCTGCTGGTCTGAGTCTTGTCAGTTCTTACCACTTAATAGCTACCGGGTCTGTCCACAGCCACTAGCCTGGAGCAAGCCCCCACCCCATCTCTTGTCTGGCCCAAGGGCAGGAAGAAGCCTCTGCTGTAGTGAATTAAGCAGAGGGCTCTAGCGATGGACCATCCAGGTCCCAGCCTGGTTCCGGCACTTACTAGCCAACCAACGTTGGCCCAGTTATTCTGTCTCAGTCTCTTCTTCTGTGCAAAGAGGGGGACAATGGCATTTTGGTCCATAGGGCTGTGTGAGGATCAGTGAGATGAAGTTCATAGGACAATAGTTGGTTCACAGCAATGCACTCCATAACATATTCCCTATTATTTCCTTCCTTCATTTCTTGCCTCATTTGACTCCACTTTCCTGGAGTGATCATTTCCTTTAAACTGATCCTTCACCCTTCCTGCTACAAATACTAGTAGAAGTTCTCTCTGGCTTCCAGGAGAAGCCTAAAGCTTACAAAGGCGTACAGGGCCGGGTGTGGCCTGGGCTCTCCTCCCTCTGCAGCCCCATCCTGCCCCCTCCCCCTTATTCTCAAGGCTCCAGACACTCTGACGTTTTTCAGTTCTTCAAACCCACCAAGCTTCCTCTCACCTCAGGGCTTTTACACAAGCTGCTTCCTCTGCCCGGAATGCCAACTCATCCTTTCCGTCTGGGCCCCTGAGCCTTCTCACTTCCTCAGGGAGAACTCACCCGGCCTCCCTAACTGGGTCAGACCTCTCAATGGCACCGTGCGTCCTCCTCCATGGTGTTCCTCGGAGGCCTGGCCTCTGGGGCTATTGGATTAACATCTCTCACTGCTATGTGAAGTGAGAAGCTCTGTGAAGGCAGAGACAATGTCTATTTTTTATTTAATCCAACCCTTAGAGCCTAGCCTCATTCCTGATATACAGCATGGTTGATACTCAGTGAATATCGTTAAAACAAGGAAGCGAGAGAGGAGGGTGGAAGGGAAGGAAAGAGTACACCAGGGTGTCCTTGCCTGTTGGAGACCACACTGCCATGGGATTTGTGATCACAAGGGACCATCTCAGACCACAACTCTGTGTAATCTCCGAATTCACATTTTTCCTTGTACAGGCATTTTGTGATGTCACAAAAGGACAAGATGATAGGTGTGATGCTGCAAGGGAAAAAATTCCAGCCAGCTCCAGATGGGATTCCTTGTCTGGCATGTCAGCTTGCTCCCTGGTACTCTGCCCCATCCTGAGGAGTGATCTACATAAGAAACTCCAGCACAAGCAAAAGACAATGGAAAGACCGGAAGAGGGGAGAGAAAAGTCTTCCCACATCCACCATTTTCTAGTGTTTCCAAGAGAAAACACTAGACAGTGAAAGTAAGCCTGAAGGAGCCATTTCTCTGAACTATAGGCAGAAGAGAGGGGTATTCCTTGTATGTAAGTGAATGTAGATGGATTCCAAGGGACCAGAGAAGAAAGAAAGCCAAAGGGATGTTTTGCCCTTCATCCAATCCTATTCTTGTATAAATGAGGTAACAGAGGGCCAGCGAAGTGAAGGGGCTTGCTAAGCTCACTCAGAGGCCCGACTGTGAAGAAGGGAACTGAAGCTGATTGACTAGCACTTTGAGCTCCTACCTGTGGTTTAGGTACTTCGCCAAAATTAAATCCTTAGATAATTATCTAAAGTAGGTTTTATTAGCTCCATTTTACAGATAACACCAAGGTTCAGGAAGCCCTGGCACAAAGATGAAAGCTGTGCAGTGGAAGAACTCTGAGGCTGACATTGTGAAGTATCCTTGATCTTGCATAAGCTAGCACTCTGCACCTGAGCACCCTTATCTGCAGTGACCACATGCTCTGTTCACCTGAGTTGCTCCTGGTTTACACCTGTCGCCCCACTGTCAGTAGTAATAGCATCTTTTTTCTCTCTCATAAGTGCCCCAGTTGGGATAATAAATTTATTGTATGGTCATTCTACCACCTACAAAATGGTGATATCAGTATTAGCTGCTCATGGTGTGGCTGCAAGGAATCAATGGGATTTGCATATAAAATGCATGGCACCTGTCACACAGCTGTCTATAGATGTTAGCTATTGTTGTTGTTATTATTATTATTATTATTATTATTAGGAACGTGGTTGTAGAAGGGGCAACCAGGAGTGAAGACAAGTTTACCCATTTGACATTCCCATCATGGTCTCTGTGTATGATGCCCCCTGGAGTTGTGCAAATATACTGGCTTAGAACTGACCCATAGAACAGAGGCCATGTGGAGGTGCCACTTTGTATTTTCCAGCTCTGAGCCAATCAGATTCACTGCCTGAGACTTCTTGGGTCACATGTTTGTGACTGATTCTCTTTTTTTCTTTTACTCTAAAGTCTAGAGCCCAGAATTCTTAAAGAATGGTGTCAAGGAATCCTACAGAGTATCCCCTCCTCCAGCCCCTCTATGCTAATTAAGTGAGTAATTTAAGGACCCGGCCTCCTCTTCAAGATTAAGAAGTGGGTGTGAATATTTTCCTCTAGCCCCCTTAAATGTTCTTGATCACAGTAATAAAAATGCTAAGTTCTCTTGCCTCTCATTGGCGTGAAGGCCTGAAAACTCCTCACTCCTTGAAGAACCTAATTGTTGATTCTAGTGCATCTAAAGAGGTGTTTTTTTAGATTGCTTTTTCTAATGCCTTTTCACTGAAAAAATCAAGTTAAATGTTACTTAGGCTAATCAGCGATTGCTTCTGTATTTATCTAAATTTGTATCTTTGATTCTGTGTGCTAAATATTACCTTCAAAGTCTATAAACTTAAATAAGGTAGATAACTTCTAATTTAGTTAGCTCTTTGTCCTCTTCTGTCTTCCATATTTTGTGTAAAACATGCATCTATTTATTTTTTAAAAGCCTAGTTTAAACTTATATTTGAACTTCCAAAGTCATCTTTGGATGTCCTATAGCACCAAGAATGGTGTGCCCTACAGAATGGGTGTTCAGTAAGTACCAATATTTGTGGAAAAGGTAAATTAATACCTTAATTTGGATTGGAAACAAATTGGATTTGTTTTCTCTAGGTGTTTGGGTTTAGGAATTCTTTAAATATGTACGAAGTATCTCATATCTGCATCTGAGTTTATTCTACTCTCTCTCTGCCTAGAATTTCCTCCCCTTCAGCTCCCTCTTTGTAAATCTTGTGTTCATTCAAGGTTCTCATCAAATGCCAGTTGCACCATGCACAGTCTCCAACCAGATACCATGGAGTCTGAGTCTCAGCACAAAGCATGTGGGAAGGATCACATCTAGTTGTCCAAACCCCATAGCACTCTGGGTCTCTGCTACCTTACCTGATGGGTATTTGTTCCTTGACTTTATTCACCCATTTTGAGCCCGTGAACTTCTTAAGATGAGAAAAGGTATGCTCTGCTAAACCAAGCATGTTAGCAATTGCTTAATGAATGGTAAGTTTATAGTTTTAAAGAATGACTTTTTAAAAGTAGAGTATACCTGAACATGGAATTATTATTGCGGCTCTTTAAATCAAGTCCCTAAAACGTAGAGCTTTAGAATTTAGAGGCCATCAGTTCGGACTCTCTTGGTCACATGTGAAGAAGCTCAGATTCAGAGAGTCTTAGTGTCTTGCTTAAAGTCGCCTGACTGAGCAACAGCAGAGTGCAGCCAGCAGATCTCTTGACTGCTCTTCCAGACATTTCTTCAGTCATAATTTAACATGTATCAGTTTATCCTTGAGTGTAAAGTACACTTCAAGATTGAATATGGTAACTGGCTAACTATTCATAGTTCCCTCCTTCCCTCCCTCCCTTTTAGTGTCTGTTTCTAAGCAGCAAAGTTGTGGTTCAGTGACTTCTGTCTGGATAATATGAAAACAGGGCACCCAGCCAGTTTTGATGAGCTAACTATTTCCCTAAATTATCATGCCTAAGCAAAGGGCTCTAAACCTGCTCTTCCACACTTCTCATCTGGGGGATGGGCTATACACAGGCACATCACCAAATAACTGGAATTTTATATTTAAGATTGTCGAGCAGTGAAAATTGTCATCCTTAGAAATGACTGACAGTTCCTCTGCCTCTTTTCTGCAACACTGAGTTAGGTTAAAAAAAAAAAAAAAGAAAATCAACTTCAGTCTTTTTACAGATTTCTTGCTGAAGACACATGTGACAGAACAATAAATTTTCAGCAGAAATTGATGGGAGAATAGGCACCGCAAAGTGCCTGAAAGACTTTGTAAAAGGTCCCAATTAACAGAATGCAGCTAACACCTCAAAAAAATAAAATAAAATAAATGTTGCAGTGGGCATGAATCTTGCTTGGAGTGCTGGGCTGTTGGCTGATTGCCTGGGGAGAGTGGTGGCGAGGCCTTGCCAGCTGGCTGATCCTCATGCCTATAAAGGATGTGGTCAGCTTACACCTTGGCAAACTATGATTTTGATGGAAATCTTAGAGGTCGGCGGACGTTCTCCCTAGTAAAATACGTGAGATCAGGTCAGTGCTTTTATTTGAATGAAAAAACATCTTTATGGCCGGAATTAATAGGACCAAGTTGGTACTCTGCTCCACATGAGAGTTCACGACTAGATCAGAATAGATAAATATCCTGAAGGAGACACAGCATGTAACGGAAGGTGGCACATTCAGCTAACTCCCAAATTAAAGCGGCCATGCCACCAAGGCAAACCGATGGGCTCACCGACAACTGATCGTCTTCCCACAAGTTCCATGCAACCGCCATTGTCTTTCAAACTCCGAACCCCAAAACCACTGCTCTCCTGTTCCCTTATGTACACTTGCAGTCAACTGTGTGTAGTTGTTTTTTTTTTTTTTGTTTTGTTTTACACAGAAATGAAGACAGGGGTCAGGCATAAACCTCCGAATAGCCCCACAGTGGTCAGCTTCGTGCTTTCACCTGGAGCCCTCGATGAAGGAAAGAACGTCCAAGACAGCTTCTATATTCCGGAATCCACACTGAAAATCATAGCCACTTATAAACTGTTTTTTAAAATTGCCAAAATTCCTCTCAGTCTCCCAAATGGATTTATTTTTTGAAATTTGTTAGAAACTGATTCTAATATTTATTTTTTAAAACAAGAATGCAAAATAGGCAGAAAGAAATACCATGAACAAATTTAAAAGACAAATACAGACTGGGCAAAGCATTTGCAAGACTGTAGATATGACTGGCAAAGGGTCAATATTCTTAACCATACAAACATGGACTAAGGACATCATCTGGGAATTTACAAATGAGAAATGACCAATCATCGTACTAAAGCATTTTCAACCTTACTAGTAACTGAAGAATACAGACAACATCAGGATACCTCTTTTCATCTATGAGATAAGGTAAAACCAGAGTCCTCCTGCAGGAGAGTCACTTGATACTTTCCTACCCTGCCCTTGGCAATGCAAAATGAAGCCATCTTCCTGGTGGTAAATTACCTTCCTGGAAGGTAAATTGTCAATATGTATTTAAAGGTTTAAATATATGACCTGCAGAAATTCATCCCAAGGAAACAATTAGACAAGTATGTAAAGGTGTAAGTACAACCAAACTGGAAGAGCCCAAATGTTGAACAACAGAGGATTAATGAAATGAGGTAAACTATTGCAATACATCCATACTATTATGCTGCCATTAATTGGTAAAATTGATATCTATTAATTGGAATAGAAAGATATTTACAACATATTAAGGAAAAAAGCAGGCCACAGAAAAGTATGACCAAATTTTTGAAAATCATTTATATATACTGTATATACATGTTTATATATCTTTCTATACATGCTTACATATATGTACATACACAGAAACATATATGTTTACATCTGCATGATAGCCATGATTTATGCCTTTCTCAGAGTTGTTTTCATATGAAAGGATTCATTGAGCTTAGCTTTCTGATAATAAATATGAGGATTTTGCTCAAATAGGCTTATAAAGTTTTAAAAAGCAAAGGTTTAATTGAGCCAACAGAGGTTTGGACGTACGGAAGAGCAGACCAGAGGATCTGAAAGAGAACTTGTACTAATGCTCTCATGATTAATGGTGAACGCACTAATTGTTTTTCCTTGCCAGACACCAGGCTAGGTTAGGTTTTCACACTTAAATGATAGTGAATTTAAAATGCGGATACATACATATTCACACAGGAATGGAGAAGTTGGATTATATTAAATCTAATGTCCTCCATGATTTAGGTGCACTGCATTACAAGCATATACAGGCAACCCTTTACACACACTTAATTGGATCTTGCAGAATTATTGTAAACCTGAAGTTGATTGTACAATTTCAAATATATGGAAGAGGGAAAATTGATGGGAAAGTGAAGTATAATATTATAACACTAGGTGAGAAAAACTGCCTTAATACCCTCTTAGCTGCTGTTTTCCTTTCCTCAGCTGCAGTTAGCGCAGTCAACCACAGTCTGAAAATATGAAACAGAAATTTCCAGAAATAAACAATTCATTAGTTTTAAATTGCACTCTAGTCTGAGTAGTGTGATAAAAATCGCATGAGTCCCACTCTGTCCTGTCCAGAGCGTGAATCACATCCCACACTGGGCACGCTCCTGCCCCTTAGCCACTGAGTTATGGGATTGGCTTGCAGGACTGCAGTGCTTGTGTTCAGGTCACCCTTGTTTTACTTAACAACGGCCCCAAAGTGCGAGAGTAGTGATGCAGACAATTTGGATATGCCAAAGAGAAGCTGCAAAGTGCTTGTGATCTACCGTCCAAAAGTCAGTGACAGCCTAATGCCAGGTCCCAATGCCTATGTCACCTGCCTCCCTTCCTCTCATCCCTTAAGTGTTTTCTCATCTCCGCTCTTACACAGGAAGAAGGGTGAGCACAGGCAACTAGATATTTTGAGAAAGACCATGTTCACCTAAGCTTTATTACAGAATATTATTATAACTGTTCTACTTTATTTTTAGTTATTGTTCATTTCTTAGGGCACCTAATTGATAAATTAGACATTATCACAGGTTTGTATATGTGCGTAGGAAAAGAACATCATATATTTAAGGTCCAGCGTTATCTGTGGTTTTAGGCATCCACTGGGGGTCTCTGAATGTATCCCAGAGCATAAGGGACTACTCTATAAAGAAGTTTAAAAATAAGAATCCTTCTTTTATACCATAGAAAATTAGTTGGGGGAGAATAGTTTAAAATTACTAAAGTTGAACACTGAAAATCAAATTAGCATTAATGTGTGTGAGTATGTGATTGGGAAAAGATGGACTGAAAGACTAGCTATCTTTTCAAGACTATTGGTAGCAGAATCAATTATGGTCCATTATTAACTATATTAACAGAAAATTAGCCTTTACCAGCTCCTAAAAATATGAGGTTGTTATAATAGACTGTGGTCCCTTATCAACATATGTAACTTGAAAGCTTATAAACCAGCTCCCTTTCCAGAACTAAAGTAGATTAGACGATCAATTAATGGCTAAAATGTTATTATATCTCTTTTTAATATTTCTTGTCAAAAACTTAAATATTCCTGATTCAACTTGTGTTTCTATTTGAGTAATATAATTTGATCGTAATTGGTTTCATTTCGATTGTCTTTACATTTTGGGTACTTATTATCTTTTCTCTGACCCACTGGGAATGCTAAGTACCAATTTTTGCTATTTAGCAAGTCAGTGAGGAGCTTCCCACTGAGTGCCTTAATTATTGTTAATTGAATATTGTAAATGGCTTTTCAGGATCACCATCTTGGCAAGCCACCTAGCATTTTTCTCAGCAAAAGTTAAAAACACCAAGAATCCCTTCTACCCTTTTCTACACAGTCATCTCGTCAAGTATCAGCAGTAACTGGTTCCTATTAAAATTAGTCTCTTCTTTTTTAAATGTCGTATCACATATATACATCATATGGCTCTTGGAACATGGTGGCCGCTCAGTGAATATTAAAGGACAGCTGTCCTTTTAAACAGAATGATCCCCAGGTCCAGTCTGAGAGGGAGCATCCTATTTTGCTTCCCGATATCCCACAGTGCAGCTCCTCCAGCGAGGCCGGTCTGGTACTCTAGGGCAGAGCTCTTCCGTTGTCGTGCACCAGGACCGAGCTTTCTAGGACTGTTTGCTATTCTATAATCAAAAGAAGAAGAAAAAAGTAAATAAAGAGCTTTAAAAGATCTGAGAATGTCAGAAATGCTACAGGCAAAAAAAAACTGGAGAGTGGAAAAATCACTGAGCCAGCCTTCCTGTGTACTTCTTGCCTTATAATGCATAATAAAAAAGCAACGAGAAATTTATGATCTGTTTTTTCAGCTTTCAAACTAAGTCTCCAATTTTTCCTTTTTATTGAATTTATTGGGGGTGACACTGGTTAACAAAATTATACAGGTTTCAGGTGCACAATTCCATACACATCATCTGTGCACTGTGTTGTGAGTTCACTGCTCCAAGTCAAGCATTTCTATGGTTCCAATTTTGGAGGGGACTGGAGGCTAAAGCTTGCATGGAATGAAGTTGTGCTGGAGGTTGGTTTCAGCTACATAAAATCTGGCCTTTTTAATTATTTTTCTTGCTTGATCAATAAAATCTCAACCACTGTTATGAAATCAGGACCAGAAGAAGCCTTTGGATATATCCTAGGGTCTCCTTTCTCATCATGGTGGCCCCATAAATTATTTTTCTAGCTGCCTGGTCAAGTTTATTACTGTCTTTTATATGAAAAATCTTCATAGAAAATTGTGGTGTGGTTTTATGAACTCTCAGCAGCCAGTTCCTGAGTCCTGAGGAATGTTACCTTCTTCTGAGCTACACGGTCTTCCTTTTGGGCAAGAGGCATTTTGGGATGGTTCTACCTCTTCTTTTTAACTTCTTTCTTAGGCTTCTTTTCTGAAATTCTCTTGTACAGCAGCATAAGCTTTCTTACACATCTCCCCCATCATGTCTACAGTTACATTGTTCTTTCTGTATTGAGAGAATTGTTTCTTGTGAGCATCATCTTGCTCCATTAGGTAACACATGATCTGCAATGTTCTGACACATGATGTGCTTCCCATGTACATCCACATTGAATTCCTCGCTTTCTGAATCAAAACCAGGGAATCATTGGACATTGTGAGGGAGAGACAGGCCTCTATCCACAGCTCCCTTCAGGGCCCACAAAACTATATTTCCAAATAGCAGGTGAAGACACCAGGTTGACCATCAGTGCTTTCCCCATTGCATTAATCTCCAGTCACCTGTACTTGGCCTTCACAGATCTTGTCCATGCCAAACCTATTGAGAAGACTGTGGGCCAGCAGCAGACCAGCACAATCAGCATAATTTGTCAGGCTGGCCTTCACACCATACTTTGGGAGTTCATGAGCATAAGATACACAAACTATTATATCTCCTTCTATACAAGCATAAGGAATCTGACAAATGAGGTTTTTATTGGTTACGCAAACTATCGTCCTGTATTTGGGTATCTTGTACTTATTTTTATTCTGGGTTACCAAGTGTTTCTGGGCATAGTAATTAATTTTACCTGTTGTTGTTTTCTAAATTTCACTGTAGAAGTAGGCCTTATTCTTGACAACTTTAACAAACTCCATCCTGCAGAAGGGAGACCTGTGTCCGCACCTCACCATAGACCTGCTGGCCCAGCACAGCTCCAGGTGGGGTGGGAGGAGCAAGGGGTTCCATAAGTTATTTTAAAAAGGGAGGGGAATCTGTTTATTTGGGGGTACAGGCGTCCAAAGGCTTGGCTAGTAACCTGCTCAAATATAAATGACATTTTCTGCTAGGGCTTTTCCTTGACTTGCCACTTGGTTTCAGGTTTAGATACAAATTCAAGGCCCACTTTTAACAATTTTCTAATGTTGAGTGTTACACACTACATGGTGATAATTTTGCCCCTGGCTTTTAATTTTTTTGGAAATAGGAGAACAAAAATTTGCCTATTTTTCTCAACTATTCAATCCTTCTATATCGGATCTAGAATGTAAGTCACCTCAAATGTTTTGTGACAAGATAGGTCAGACTGAATAAATGATTGAATAAATAAAATAATAAAGCATTCCCTCAAGCTGTAGTTTAAGTGCGCTTGGCTAGTTCTGAACAGAGACAGCCGGTTATCATTACATGTTAACAGAGACAGCAAAGCCTGCCCAGGCCCCAGCCCTTTCTAAGGAGAAATGCCCCAGTCACGTTGTTTTACCCACCCCGCCCCCCTTCATTTGCTCTGAGGAATTGGACCAGTGGCGGGCATCTAACCCGAGGGCAACCATTGCACTGGCCAGATGATGGCCTATATTGTGACCTGGCACCAACAGGTGACCTGGGCCAATCGGATTTAGTCTCCTGAGAAGTTAAAGTGTAGCTAGAATGTGCTAATTAGTATGAGGAAGCTGAAACTAAAGAGCCTTAATCAGAGAGGAACTTGAGAGACCATAGATCCGAGCTAGTTATGAGGCAGCAGATACTACGATGAGGTCAAGAAACTGCTCAGAAGAGAAGAGAGGACGAGTCAGGGTGGCTCACAGACACAGCTGGGAGCACAGCCGGACCCAGAGCTGCGCTTTTCCTAGGACCTTCTGCATCTGCTTCTAGTCTGTGTGCATCCTGCTGGTAAATCTCCCATTTTTCCAGGAAAACCTGACAGAACCTTTGTTGTTTGTGGCCAAGAGTCTCAACACGTGTCAAGGCATTTTTTTTTCTTCCTGTGTTCATTCACTCGGTTACAAAGTTTATACTTGATTACTTTGGGCTTTTCCATTTTTCCAGTAAGATTTAAAAATTATTGTCTCATAGAAAGACATCTGAGAGCAGAACTTTAACAGAAACTAAACAGAGTTTATTATTATTCCCATTTACTTGTCTTCAAATAAATACTGTATTTTAAAATCCTAAATATTTATGGAAGAAGATTCCCTAACTTCCTCCAATGACTTGCTTAATTTTCCCACAAAGAGTAGATGGAACTCATCTGCCATGAGGCCCCACTATCTGATATTTGCACATACTGGGGTTTTCTCTTCTTTCTTCTAGTTGCTCTGGTTAGACTATCTGGCTTTTCCACTTGACTTCTGTCTGAGACACATGCCCTGGCTCCGCTCAATCCATTCCTGGGTGAGTGGTTTCCTTCTCTAGGGCCCAGTCCCCTACATAGAGGCCTGTTTGTCTGCAGGGAACAGGAGTGGTCTATCAGCCAGTTTCTATATGTGAGGAAACTGAACACTTTTTAACCTTAAACATGATCAAACAGACATACTATGCTACAGAAAGATCCGGAACTTTTGGTCATTCCACTGTCTACAAGGGAAGATTGGTGACGAGCTTGATGGAAATGTAGGTCCTACAGGGCTTCTGCCATGTGAGCCGCTGTCCTTCATTCAGCAGAACCACCTCAAACTTTAAGAAGTAGGTAATCCTCCTCATTTTTGCTATTTTTGTGCTCTTTGGGCCTAGACTATCTGCCATACACAGTCCATAACTTTAACTAATTCATGAATTTTTCAATATCTAGTTTCTTTTGGGGTCATCTTAATGACAATGTGGATGATACAGAAAATCAAATCTGTTGTGTGTATAATCCAGTTTACACTGACAATATCAGAAGGATTTTTCAATCTGAATATGCATGAATGTCACAAGAAAAGTCACTGAGTCACGGTCTGATACATGTCAGCTGTGGTTGATTCCCAGTTAATGGTGGCTAGATTTGCCATCTATTCTTTCATGGCAGGGCATGCTTATTCTTCACTTTATGAACTTTTAATACCTCCTCCCTGGAGAAGCTGTGAACATCTCCCTTACTTTCTGTGGGAGAGCCCTGGCAGGGTTTTTTTAAAAATTTTTTAAATTTTAATTGTTATTCTTATACAGTTTTCTGTCTTTTACTCCCATCCCAGCTCACAGCCCCAGCCCTCCCCACCTCCCTCCCATTTACACCGCCCCCCTAGTTTTTGTCCATGTGTCCTTTATACTTTTCTCCTGTAAACCCTTCCCCTTTTCCCCCTGAAATTCCCTCCCCTCTCCCCTCTGGTGACTGTCAGTCTGTTCTCAATTTCAATGTCATTGTTATATTTTGCTTGTTTGTTTGTTTTGTTGTTTAAGTTCCTCTTAAAGGTAAGATCATATGGTATTTGTCTTTCACCTCATGGCTTATTTTGCTTAGCATAATGCTTTCTAGTTTCATCCATGTTGTCGCAAAGGGTAGGAGCTCCTTCTTTCTTTCTGCTGCATAGAATTCCATTGTGTAAGTGTACCATCGTTTTTTGATCTATTCACTTACTGATGGCTACCTAGCTTGCTTCCAATACTTGGCTATTGTAAATTGTGCTAAGAACATTGGGGTGCATAGGTTCTTTTGGATTGGTGTTTTAGCATTCTTGGGATATAATCCTAGCAGTGGAATTGCTGGGTCAAAAGGCAGATCCATCTTTAGTTTTCTTAGAAAATTCCATACTGCTTTCCATAGAGGTTCTGCCAGTCTGCAAGCCCACCAACAGTGCACTAGGGTCCCCTTTTCTCCACAACCTCTCCAACACTTGTTGTTTGTTGATTTGTTTATGATGGCCATTCTGACTAGTATGAAGTGGTATCTCATTGTGGTTTTAATTTGCATCTCTCTGATAGCTAGCGATACTGAGCATCTTTTCATGTGTCTCTGGATCCTCTGTATGTCCTCCTTGGAGAAGTGTCTGTTCAAGTCCTTTGCCCAATTTTTAATTGGGTTGCTTGTCTTCTTAGAGTAGAGTCGTGTAAGTTCTTTATATATTTTGGAGATTAAGCCCTGGCAGTTTAAGTGCACTCATGCATGGACAACGCCCCCCACCCTTCCTGGACCTCCGGCCTCTCTGTGTCCCAGAATGTTCTCATTCTACAGCTAGATGTCCTCATTTTCTGGTCCAGCCCCCAAGGCCCAGATTAAGTCTCCCCCATTTTCTAATTCTTCTCTGACTTTCCAAGTTTCTCTGTTCTCTAATTCTTCTGAACATTTACAACACAGGTGTCAGACTCATTCACCAGGGGCCACATCAGCCTCGCGGTTGCCTTCAAAGTTAGCACCTTAACAGTTAAGGAGTAGTTACATATATACAGTCCTAAAATTATTTCAGCCCTTTGAAGGCAACTGTGAGGCTGATCTGGCTCCCAATGAAAGTGAGTTTGACACCCCTGATTTATAGCTTCAGCCATTCAAACCATCTTAACCTTTTAGTATATACTGCAATGGATTGCTTACTGCTGTTTAGCTGGTCAGCCCCTGAACCAAATCACAAACTTTGACATGGATCTTGGACCATGGCCTATACTGTGACTTTATGCTGCATGCATCTTGTCTAAGCATCATTCTGTCACCAAACATGTATATGTAGGTTGGTCCACTTCAACTCTGTTTTCTTTGCAAGTGATGAAGCACAGTCACCATTACTTCTTCTGCAAAGAGAGCTAGATGGATACAAACCTTTGAATTATTCTATAAAACAACTTTTATTCCCCCAGAACTGCCATTGAAGGAAGGCAGGCTTGAGAGAGGGGGCAACTTCCCAATTAATTCCTCGTACACTTGCTTCATTAAGTTGTTCCAAGGGAATGCTCAGATGCTCTAACATGCCATATTCAAGCCTATGTATAAAATCCCATTCAAAAGTGAAGCCTAAATGATAGTTTAAATTATCCTTCTGAGAGTGGACAATTGAGCACTGACCATAGTAGGATCAGACTTTGTTACTGCCATGGTGTCATAGTCACGTCCCTCCTCCCTAAGTCACAGGGAGGAATGAGCAGTCCCATTAAAAGGTGGCCTATAAATACTTGAGTTGAACTGTTACTAGAAGACATTTTTATTCTCAATTTTTACATAGTCTGGGTGTCAAAGATGCAAAGTGACTTTTACCATGTGCTTCAACAGCTCCATGACTTTTGACAATTAACGCTATTCTGGCATTTGCTCAGAATCAGTAGGTTTGAGCTTGGAAAGCAAGTCCTGTAAAGCCTGGCTAATTTTCCCTAAGCCCCAGGACTGGAAATTAGGTTGCTGCCACCAGGGTTTTCACATGACTCAACTCCTCTCCAAGCTCTCTCTGCCAAAGCAAAGCATTTAGCACACAATCCAGTCAATCCCTTCAAATAAGATTATGAATGGGAATGGGCTTTGTAAGTGTCCCCTTCCCTGTGGAAGTTTAGGTCTAATAGCAGTGATCAGAAAATAGCATAGACAGTTGCTGTCTCGGAGCCAGCCCATTGGATTCTAGGACAAAGGACATTCCAAAGCTTCAGCTTCTTACTGGGGAAAGGGAGACAGACATTCCACCTAGTGGCCCTGGAGGCAGAGCAGAGGGTCTGAACAAGTCACTGAAACCAGCTACAGGATGAGGAGAACAGGAAAGGAGGGGCAGGGCGGTAGCCACATTCAGTGAGGAAGAGAGCAGATGCTGAAGGCCCAGAGGCGAGAAGCACAAGGTCTGAACTGGATTGGCCACTGCAGCTCTGCTCCAGGGAAATCTCTTTTGAAGCCTTGTAACCCCACTGGCCCTGGGGCACATCTGCCATTATTAAGAGAGCACAGTTCAGAACAGACTGTCTCTACCCAGACACCTGAAACTGAAAAATACAGTAAACGTACAAAATGGAGTAAGAAGCCTTGAATTCATGTTCCATGCAGTGAGGTGCTGAAGCTGATTCATGAGAGACAACATCTCTCTTTTTTCCCAACACTTTCAGGGATGTCAGGTTGATGCCTTGAAACTGGCCATTACTGGAATCTTTACACCACGGAAACTGGCAAACAATACAACTCAGCGTTGCAGGATTTGCCCCCCTGCAGAAAGTCGCCACTGCCTGTGTCAGCCATCTGAACCTGGGTAAATTTTGTAACTTCTCCAAACCTTGAGTGTTACCTATTTCACAAGTGTATTGATGTAAATAAGACAACTTTGGAGTTCCCTGTAAATTGAAAAGGTTCTGTAAGTGATCATTTTTGTTATTTGAAGTAAAATGTTAAATATAACATTTTAACATTTACTAAAGTTCAAGCATGTACAAGATATAGGACAAAATTTCCGAAAGCACGAATTTAGGAATCAGCTTATTAGTATCAGTCAAAACCACTATGTGCAAGTTATAAAACTCTAACTCATATCGGCTTCAACGATGAAGTGAGTTCATTGTCACCTACAGTATAAAGGCCAAAGAGAAAGCCAGCTTAATTCAGCTAGCTTAACCCAGGGACAAGGCTAAATCCAGCAGCTCGGATGATGCCATCGTAGAACAGGATGACCATATGTCCCTGTTTACCCAGGAGAGTCCAGTTTATTCCTCCTCTCTGGTTGAGTACTCACCTTGCCCTGTTTCATTCTCAAAGTTGTCCTAGTTTACAAGATAAATGATATGTTTACTTAATCAAGGTTTGCTCTCTCTGATCAGTTTTTTGTGGCAGGATTTACCCTCTCGTATCACATGATGCATTTCCCTCCACCCACTCCTGGTCGCTCCAGCCTCTTCCCTGTGGTAGCAAATGTCTGCAGCAGCTGCAGACCTCACACCCTGACACCGCTCAATGCCATGGGACAGAAAATCGCCTCCACTGGCACCTGGTTAAGGGCTGGGACTCACTGCTCTTGCTGGTCTGACGTAGGTCGCACGGCCATTTCTGAAGCATCCATTTGGGAACATGGATTCACTGGTGTACGTAGTCAGTCATATTTATACCTAGAGTAAGCATGAGACAATTCCACACAAATCATGCAAGTGAGAATGAGGATGGGTGAATTCCCCCAAGGAACAACAACAGTAAGTACTGGCCGAAGCGGGTGAGTGGAGGTAACAAGAATGATCAACAACACTGCAGAGCAATAAGAATGCTGGAATAGGAATCAGCTGGTCGAGCTTGCAGCTTTGCCACTAACTAGTGTGGGACAGCACACTAGTGACAGCAAGCCCTCATGTGCCCTGGGCCTCCGTTACCTGTTAGCTAAAGTAAGAAGGTAGGACCAAAGCATTTCGAGGGTTCTGTTTCACTCTATGTATTTAAGTTATGGCTATGTTTTCTCATTTGTCTTCAGGGTTATCAAGTCCAGGTTTATGTTCTTACCTGATTTTTCTCACTGGGGTTAAACAGACCTCAGCTTGGCTTTCTTCCTAAGGCTAGGAGCCCTCCAGCTCTGGGGGAGGTCTGAAATGTCCCATCGCTTTGTGAGTCAGTCACAGCCTGGAACTAGCTAACTTTGCCCACAGTTTACAACTCGTGTCAGAGCCCAGGAAGATTTGCTTTTCGTTTTTTCCCAGTGAACCAAACAAGTCATAAAAACAGATTTATATTGTGGTTTCCTTATAGCTGCATTTCATCCTGGGTTTCTTAAATCAAGAAATTGACTATCGTAATGGCTGAATGAATAAAACACGGCAGCAATGAGTGACTGCCTTTAGCAAACGAGAGGGAGGCTTATTATTTAAATGTTCTTGGTTATATTAAGTGGAGCAAAAGGCTTGGAATCAAAAGTGAGAGAAATAGGCAGCCAAGTCAAAAAATGCCACCACGCTGTAAATAAAACATGAAACTGGCTTAGAAAGGGAGCATTACATCGAAGTCAAACACTGATATATAGTCCCTAATTGTGGGACGTCTGTAGAAGGTGACATGACACCTGTCAATTATCCACAGCAGCCAGGAAATGTAGATTACATGAATAATTCACCAATTCAGTGCCCTTTGTTGCTATGCCATCTACACCCTGTCCATAAAATAACTGCTGATAAGAAAGAAGGAAAAATATGTTTAAATTGCAAGAGCCTTATGTTTCACATGAAAATGTTTTAAAGGCAGTTTCATTATATACTGTGTTCCAGTTAGCACCAGTGGCTAAATAATTAACATGTGAGCCTTTATCAGGTGTAACAAAGGAGGGGGCTTGGGCTCTGGAAACTTTATATGTCCCCTAGGGGAGGCAGCATTGGAGGATCTTCAGTATCAGAAACATATCGGCACATATATCATAATTTTCTCATCCCCCCAAACAGCATGTGATCCTTTAAGAAGGCCAAGTCTAACTTTTGTTTTGGAATCATGGAATTATAGAGTAATAAATTTGCAAGTTTGCTTGGAGATAGCCTACTCTATTGGTCCTTAGAAACAACGGAATCCTTTTTTCAAAGAAAATCTTGTGTGAGAACACATGATATAGGACAGGTAAAAGTGGAATGATTTTAGCTGACTCTGGATGTGAGGAAATGACGGAAGGTGGCCGGGACCCACCTGCTCAGCAGCCCCCTCCCCCACAGCGCAGTCCCCAGCCCGCCAGGCACCTGCAAGGATCCAACTGTTCTGTTTCACAGACAAGAGAACGGAGACCTCTGAGAGACAAAGGGACTCACTGAAGTCCCAGAGCAAGTCGATAGCAGAGCTGGGACTGGAAGCCAGACTGCTGCTGCCCTTGCAACACACATACACATGTCCAACTGTAAGTACAGCTTGTCTACACAGCCTTGTGAGTAGCCAGGATTTGGAGAAATACCAGTTCTGCAGCTCCCAGGACCTCGCAAGTAAGCATGAGGAATGAAAACAACTGACTCTTTCATTTGTGGCCTGGGCCCCTGCAGCCTGATACCTACACCCCTCTACTTCCCCCAAGCCAGTATTGGCCACAGGGCCAGGGTCAGAGGTCATGAGCCAGGTGGAAGGTGGGGCCTTGGAATGCCCAGGGGACTGGGCAGGCAGCCATAGGTAACCAGAGCCAGCCATCCAATCCATCTGCTTCCCTGGGTTGCTGTAAGAAAAAGTGTCGTTGGAGAGAGAGCTAGAGAGGTGGCTGATTCCAGGAGCGAATCCAGCAATACTGCAGAGAAAGACTTTCTCACCTCCACAAGATGGTTCATTCCTTGTAGCTTCCTTCCTTCATAATGAAGATGCCAGCAGACAAAGAGGAACAAAACAGAGGTTTTGTTTCATAGAGTTTACAAAAAAAAAGAAGAAGAAGAACTTCCTTCTCATTTTAAGCTCATTTAATGCTGCCAAGGTTTGGCCTGTTTTTAAGTTAGCAAAGAGGTTTCATTCCTGTGTAAACCTACCAGGTGCAAATATTTCAGCACAGGTTTTCTCTAATGTTTGCTGTTGTCTCAACTGATACTATAGATATGTTTTTTAGGAGTTTAACCTATAGGAAAATGGTACTAGGAGAGGGAACCAAGTTTCTGATGTGAGTCAAAAAGCAAATATAATTTGAAGGCTTTCTGAATGTGTCTCTTTGCGATCAGTCATCACCTTGGAAGGAACACATTATAATCAGTTATATATAGAAATAATAGCATGCTGCTGGCTTTACCGTGAAGAGCTGAGGATGAAAACTTCACGTGTTAACCTTGGTCATTCTGACTAGCGTGAACCAGGAGGAACTGGGCACCTTCATGCTATGGCTGCTTTGAGGCTGATTCTCTCAGTGCATATGTCCCTGTGTTGCTTTGACTGTGTGAGGACGGGGGAGTTTCTTTCAACAAATGGAGGTTATTATTAAATGAGTCAACGATTATCCAAACCAGTTAATGCTTGTTCCAACAATGCTTCAATGTCTGTCAGGAACAGCTTGCAGAGCTCTTCTCTAGCGACAGGCTGGTGGGGCCAGAGCAGCTGAATGTGAGTCCGGCAAATAGATGGACCTCCCCCAGCCTTGGTTGCCTTATCTGCCATTTGAGTGCCCTGATGATGAGAGCAGTGCCTGTCTCACAGGATGGCTGTGAGCGCTGTGGCTCCACCTCTGCCTGGCAAAATCCTTGCCTTGTTGGGTTGCTGTCTGGGTTCCCAGGAAGCTGGGGCTGAGACAAGGCTTCCACGCAAGTTCTCCATTGTACTTGTGACCCTAAGGAGTGTGTGGGACGTGGAGGAGCCGTGCAGGGAAAGAAGCAGGCATCCTCAAGGTGGCTACTGCTCTGGGTTGTCATTTCTAGCAAATAAAACACAAAACACCCAGTTAACTTTGAATTTCAAATAAACAACAAAGAATGTCTTACTATAATTTATACCATATAATATTTGAGACATATTTAAAGTTCTTTGTTGTTTCTCTGGAATTCAAAGTTAACTGGGAGTCCTGTATTTTATCAGCAACTAAATGCTTGATCCTCTGGGACTGAGAAGTCATAGGAAATCTGCCTTGAGATGGAGCCACCCGTCCCCTTCTCCCATTGGTCTAAGTTAATGGTCCCTCGGTCATAACTTCTTGAAGCTGTTCTGTGTTACGTGGGTCTGAGGTGTGCTCCCATTACACTCTGCAGTGTCAGGTCAGAAGCCGAAGGTAGGGTGCTGGCAAGTGGGCCCTGTGTGAAGCTGGTCGGAGGCAGCAGTGGCTAGATACGTGACTGCGAAAGGTGTGCAGGAGGTGTCCACGCAGATGGGGAAGTGCAGTGACTGAGAGCACACATCCTGGAGTGGGAGGCGTGGGTTTGAATCTTAGTTCTGCCACTTACTAAGCTGGGTTATCTAAAGTTGCCATGTCTCAGTTTCCTCATTTTAAAAATGGTGATAATAATCACATGCACATAGTAGGATTGTTATGAAGTTGAAAACAAATATAAAGTTCTCAGAATGGTCCTTGGGACATCGTAAGTGTTTGCTATTATCCTGAGAATGGTAGATTTCAACCACTGTAGTTTGGCAGCTGGCATGGCTTACACACCTTGCAATTAACCGTGTTGCCAAATTTTGATCCACACCCAATATATGTTCTTTTATTCATAAACGAGGCTAAACGTTGTCATCACCTTGTTCGTTTGGTAGTTCTTCAGCACTGAGAATTATCATCTGCCTCCATTACGGTCTTTTATAGAATCAGGAGGTAAAGGTTTCCCGTGCCCCACTGAACGTGTGGCCTTCCCACGGAGCCCGCTGGATGCCCCGCGCGTCCCAGCCTCGCTCTCAGCCAGGTGCGTCGCCCTCCATCCAGCACCACAGGACCGCTCAGCTTGACAGTGCCTGCTGACACCGCGCTAACTAGAGGTACCTGTGAGTATTGCAGACATGAATCTCGCATACTGTTCATAGTAGAAAATTGTGTGTCTCTCCATATACTAAGACAATAGTAAGTATTTCTCAGGCCTCTGAAACTCGTTTCTTTGCTCCAATGTTCACTTCTCAATAACCACAAGTAGTCTGCCAGAAGTTCTAAAAGTTGAAACTGGGCCTCAAACACAAAATTGCTGAAACGCACTTGCTTAAAGAGCCACTCAAGTAGCGCTTCATCCACAAAACCATCCTCCGGCCCTCCGTAGACGGGGAAGCTGGCCCCTCCACGCTCCGGTCTGGCTGCTGTGAGCCCTCAGCCTTCACCGACTGCAGCGCACATCATGTGGGCGTGTTTGTAGCTGTTTTGCCGGGACTGATGAACTCCTTAAGGCGGAGCAGTGGATTTTCACCTTCATGTCTCTAGCACGTAGCCCGTTTCTAGCACAGGGTGGGAGCAGGCCTGATTTAGCCAGTAGGCACAGTATGTATTATGCCCAGGGCCCACAGTAGTTTTTAGAGGTCTATGAAAATTTTTTAATTTTTCTTGAAATTAGAAGATAAAAGGAACAGTTAGAGTAGAAGAAAATGTTTTAATTTTTCCTCATATCAGAAAAAACATTTTAGGGTCCTAAAATCTATTTAATTACTCTAATGTTTTGTTTATTTGTTTGTGTTTGTTTTGTTTTTTAATGGAGGAAGGGGCACAAAAAGACAAAAGTGCCTACTGTGCACAAATGTCATAGTGTGGTCCTGGTGTTGAAAGAATAAGTTAACAGGTGAGTAAATATGCAATGACTATTAAAAAAAAGCTTTGCAAATGACATAGTGCCATGAAAATGTTGCTTATTATTAAAAGGTAACAATTTTATTGGTGTTGTAGAGTTCTCCAAATTGAAAGCTTTTTTTTACTCATAGGCATAGTCTTTCTTCCTATGAGATAAAAGCTTTCCGTGACTTTGTACACAGAATATTGTAGTGTGGACGGGGGGGGCAATGAATGTGCAGAATGCACAGGCTCGACCAGGCATTAGCGCTGTCCCAGGAGGCCGACCACTTACATACAGGCATACAGCTGCCTTGAAGGGAGCCCACTGCATGCAAGGCTGAGTGCCTGTAGAAGAGGAACCCGAGTGACGCTCACTTTTACAAAAAGGAAATCCATGAGCCTTAACCTTCACACAGTGAAGGTTTACTACCCTCCAACCATGGCTCCTCACCTCCGAGAAAAGTGAACTCAAGTACTTCTGAAGTGATCTGGTGCTGTATTCTATCCTTCGAGTTGGTTCATGACAAATGAATCCTATCAGTTTCTTTCTTGGAAAATATAAACTCAGGGACACTGATGCCCAGAATATCTTCGAAGTGATGCTGAGAACGTTCTGACCCGGAGATCACTCCAGGAGATGACACTCTGGGCCTCCTCACATTACTGAGGAGAATCCAGGCACATCTGTTTCTTGCAATCTTGAAGAACCAAACTAATGTGAGAAAGAATCTTTACTTCCAAAATTTTCTCGGTAGAATTCCTTTAAAATGTGAGTTCTTACAATGCAGTAAAATATGACAGTACAAGATGACCGTAGTGGTGAACTTAAGGAAAGGGATGTTTTTACTTTTTCTTTCTCTTTTA
Source organism: Anoura caudifer (assembly GCA_004027475.1). Taxonomy (NCBI): domain Eukaryota; kingdom Metazoa; phylum Chordata; class Mammalia; order Chiroptera; family Phyllostomidae; genus Anoura; species Anoura caudifer. Next base: position 94,403 of record PVKU01000242.1, read on the forward strand.
AGTTTTTAATAATGTGGCTGTATTAGTCTTACAAGAATAAAACAAATAAGAGTTACAATTTATGGAGCCCCAAGACCTGCCCTAAGCTCTTTACACATATTTTCATTCAAATATGAAAATATGAAAATACATATATTTTCATTCAAGGAAAAAAATTAAAGATGATGTGATTTACTGAAGTCATTTTGCAGAACTATCAAGAAAGACATTGTTTCACCTATAAATCATCATAAAAGCAAAGTAAACTATAATAAAGAGCTACCATATTATTCTCTTCCTATTCAATTCGTTAGTTATAGGTTCATAGGCTTGGCTTCTCCATGGCTTGGTCTTGCTTGACTTGGTGCAAAGAGAAATTCTTATAAGAACAGACTCTGGGTAGAATGGTCATGATCAGGCTTCCCAGGAGATGGGCAGCCAAAGAGCAAGAGGAACAAAGATGTCTAGCAAATGGGGTAGTAGTTACCACCTCTTGAGTGTCTCTGGCTGTTCTAGGCATCTTACATCCATGAACAAATGTCTCATGAAGGACAATGTGAGGGAAGGCTCCTGTGCGCCAGGCAATATTCTTGTGCTTTTGTGTTTATTAACTAACCTTCCCAATGCATCAATAGGGCAGGTAAGGGCACTGAAGCAGAGAGAGCTCAGGGCCAAGATATTCCAGTTGGCAAGGGATAGAGGTCTGGAACCCAAACTTGAAGCTACAGAGCCTAACATAAGGCTCAAAACAATTCCAAGAAGTAGGGACTTTCATTATCCCCATTTGACTTTGCGAGAAGATGTGATTTAGAGAGGCCAGATGACTTCCTCGAGCTTACCTTGTTAGTAAATAGCAGCGATGAGAAGTTTACCCAAGCAAACCGGGCCCCTGAGCCCACACACTGAAATCATTTCAGCACACGCGGTGCCCACGTTCAGGAAGGCACTCCAGCCTGTTTCTTGAGAGTGGGCATAATAGCGTCAGAGAGGCTGGTGAGCAGAGAAAGCAGGCCAGGGAAGGGGGCAGAGAAGAGGCTTTGGGGAGTATGCAAGAAAGAAAAAGGGGGCCAGCTCTGTGCTTTACAGACCAGTAGTGGACCTAGGGCAGGCTTCTGGGACACAAATCAGAAAATGGATAAAGCAGAGAGATTTCACAGAGGCACAGGGGGCGGAGAAAGGGGGACACTAGGAGTGAAAAGAAAGAGCAGAAGGGGAACAAATTATAAAGAAGGCTGTAGTATACATGTCCTGGAAAGTTCAGAACCACCAGCTCATGGAGGGCCAGCACCTGGTGGGTGAAGGAACAGCTCACCCACCGCACACCCAGCCTCTGCTGCTCCGTGCAGATGGCCCCGTGCTGCCACATCAGGGCACCACACACACGAGTGAGGATCGTGAGACAAGGCCCTCTGGGCTTCGTTCATAATACAGCTTTGTATGGGCCTTGCACATGTGACTCAGTGTGTACTGTGTGTCTGACTGAAAAAAATTGCCCTTTCCTACAAGTACTAACGTGTTGGCTGAGTTGAACCGAGTGCACACTTACATAAGAAATAAAAATACCTGGGGAGCAAGCCGTTTACCACCTTGCACGGGACACACAGAATTCTGGGAGGAGAAGTGCCAGGTGGGTCCTTTGCCAACTGTGCGAATAGCTGTGGTTGGAGTGGGTGTTTTGTTTTGTGTTTACCCCAGGGTTTGGCTCAAAGTCCTGAATGCTGAGTGGGGCCCTTGAACCCTGCCTGACACCAAATTGCATTCTCTAATGCCATTCCTGTTATACTTTGAAAAGGACTGGGTGACAATAAAGGGCAAAGGGAAAGAGTAATTAAAACTTGTTTTATGTGAACACTTCATGTGCTAAGCCTGCAAGAAATAGAGTGTAATGTTTAAAAGAAGGACTCTTAGACTGAACATAGCTCTATTGTGACTTAGCTGTGGGACTTGGAGAAGTTACTCAATGCCTCTGAGCCTTCATGTTTCCCACCTGTATAATGGGCATGACAATAGGACCAACCTCAGAGTCCATGTGAGAACTGTATGAGATAACGCAGACAATAGCTTACATGAGAGACTGGCACATAAGTGCCTAGCAAATGTTCGCTAGTATTACCATCTGTAAAATGGGACAGATAACCTCCTCAGGTCCCTCTGAGGATGAAACAAAAGGTTAGCAAGATGAGAGCTCTTTGAGAAGTCTTTAGCAATTTTATACTATTCAATGTGGTATAGTAAAACCAATATGGGACATGGAGTTAGAAGTCTGGAAGGTCTGTGGACTTCCATGTGTTCATCACATAAGGGATGGGTTAGTTAAATCTCCTTTAACGTCTCTTTTAGCTCTCATGTTCTTGGACTCCAGGGTCCCTTCATTCTCCTGCTTATCTGCAGCAGGGGGTAGGTTTGTGGCTATAACTCCCATTCCCATTTGGCCTGCCAGGGCCCTGGTTGATCGGCCTAAAAAAGAAAAAAAAAGCATGCATATCAGGGAAGATGTCCTAGATACTTTACGTGCAGAAAGGCAAATGGAAGAACTGTATGTAATTCTCTTGCATAAGCACCCTCGAATAATTTTAAAAGTATAGATGTGTATATTGCAGGGATTATCTCTTAGGCGGGATTAAGAAAAATTTCACTTTAGACTTTACACGTTTCTGCATTGTTTGAACTTTATACTGCAAGCATGCTTTATTTGATAATGATAATGATAGTAGTAAAGATATAAATGAACTTCAAACATATTCGTTGTAGAGAGTTTGAAGGGAAAAAAAAAAATCACTTATAACCTCGTCCAGCCTAGAAATATTGCTATTAACATTTTAATTTCTACTCTTTCAGTCTTTTTTCTTTCATCGCAGAGAAATATACCTATTTGTTTACAAAATGTAGTCATGTTGTCCATGCTGTCTTATAATTAGCCTCACTTAACATATTGTTTATGTTTCCATGTCATTAAAGTTTCTTCTACATTCTACGGTATGATTTTAATGATGCTAATTTTTCCATACTGTATGCAGCCAAACTTCTATTGCTGCACGCTTTGGCTGTTCTTGGTTTTCCCCCATTGACAGGCTTTTGGAGAATAATGAAACGCTGAAATGTTTGGCTTAGTTTCTCTCTTTGGGTAGAGCCGGCTGCTCTGTCTTTTCTTCCTCCTCTTTGTATCCTTTAGCTTTTGGGTGGAGGCCCAAAGGGTGGTGTATGTTTAAGAAACTCAGCTAAAGAAACAAACTGATCACAAAGAACTCCAAATTCAGAGTGTTGGGAAAATGCTGAGCATTGTAATTGGCCTAATGTTGCTCCCGTGAGAGATGCCATCTCCCCAGGCCTCCAAAGTTCTGGCAGGGAATTTAACTTTTCTCATCCAGCTGATGACAGATAAATATTCCTCACTTCAACAGTTATGTGCTGCCCCCAAAATGTTTCCCCCAGTCTGTCAAACACTCACTGGAAATGCCTACCAGCTCATCTTTGAAGATGGAAAAGCATGCTGGCTGACATCAGCAAACTGGGACTGCGGGCGTTAGGTTTCATCCAAAAGATAGCCTTTTGGACCACGCTGGCCCCTGCTCCCTGAGCCAGGCTGTTGGTCCAGTGGTGACTCAGGAAGGAATGCCACTGACGAGCAACGGGCATGCCAGGGAATTACTCAGCACATGCCAACAAGTAACCTCATACGGTAATCAAACGCGGGCCAACCTGCGAACGTTTTGCGTAACAGCATATTTGGATTTGGGGCTTAGCTTTTAGAGCTTGAGTTTCACGTTTGCCTGAGCCTAGCCCCAGCTTCCCAGGGCCCCTCCTGTGTGCCCTGTCTCTGCTTGCAAGTGGAGAGGGCAATTCTTCCAAGAGCCAGAGCTTGGCTCTCCCCTCAGAGTAATGCAGGACTCTGCCAGGATCAGCTGTCTCATCTGTCTGCACTCCGGTTCAGGCCAGCACTGCTTTTCCGTCCGCCCTGTTTCTCACCGGTGGGTCAGCAACGTGGGTGAGGAATGCCTCCCTAGCTGTTGGGACACTTCACAGTCATTCTTGGTATTGTCATGATTTTTGATGCACCCGTCGACTGACATCTGCTGACACAAAAATTCTATCCAGTCCTGGCTGTAGTAATTGGTCAAGCATTACTGCATCAGCAGGTCCACGGGCTGTCCAGGAGCCTCAGAAAGGACAGAGAAGCTTACAAATTTGAAGGCTCCTTACTGCTGGATCTAGTAGTTCTCCCGAAGATATTGTGAGAACTGAGAATTTGATGGATTTAATTTAGGATCCACATGATGTGATATCACACAAATTTGCTACAGGATGGCAAAGCAAAAGGTCACCGGTTCGATTCCTGCTCAGGGCGCATGCATGCCTGGGTTGCAGGTTTGGTCCCTGGTCCAGGTGCGTGTGAAAGGCAACCATCTCATATCAATATTTCTCTCTCTTTCTCCCTCCCTCCCTTCTCTCTAGAAAATAACTAAATTGTACCCTAAGAATGTGGCTGCAAACACAGAGTGCCCAGGTGAGAGATACCAAGGGCTATAGAGGCACTCAGCAACAGCTGTGTTAGAGATCTAAGTCTTCCCCAGGAATAAGTTGATAAGGACTCAGTATTTAAACACAGTACTTTTTAAAGAGAGAAATGACCCCTTAATTAAAGATCCTGGAGAAAGAAACTGACATTCCAACACAAACCTAATAATAAATGGGGCGTTCCCCAGTGCTCCAGAGTACTCGTGAACAATTAGGTTTCCCCTGCCCCATCAGCTGAGGATTACCACCAGTTCTTTTTCCCCTTTTATTTATTTATTTTTCTGATTTCTGTTGTTTTGACTTTTTATTCTTTTTTAACTTTTCAGTTACGGTTGGCAAACAAACAATACTATATGAGCCTCAGGAGTACAGCATAGTGATTAGCATTTATATGACTTATAAAGTGACCACTACAGTAAGTCCAGCACCCACCCACCTGGCACCATACAGAGTTGTGACAATATTATCAACTATGTTCCCTGTGCTGCACTTTAAACCCCCGTGACTGTCTTTATGACTGGCACTCTGTACATCTGAATAAGAATTAACTGACGGTTGTATCTGAACCCGTTATAAAATGTGCTTATTACCAAGTGTGGGTCCTGTCATTCTCAAATCAAAAACAAAACATAAAACATACCCTTTCCTTCCAGAATGGAAGAGAATCCCTCCAGCTGTTGTTAACTGTGGGTATGTCTGAGCTGGGTAGAATCCTTTGTGTCTCTAATTTTAACTGTGGATGACAAAAAGCAGGAGATGCCCAACTTAAGCAGCTATTAATACTCTTTATAACACTATATATGTATATGTATAGCTGTAGGTCAAGGTCAATATGAAAGTAAAATTTTTTTCAAAGTAAAAACTATACTACTTGTCTTTTACAATGCAAGAGCAAAGCACAGTAATTATTAATGCTTTATTGGTAGTTACAAGCCCCCCCAAATCTCAACAAGCTGAACCTATACTACCTATGGCCAAGAACGTAACGTGTGGCCTCCAGGGATAATAATGAAAGGAAAGAACAAATTTGGGGAGTTCTCTGCAAATTAACCCAATTTCTCAAAGAAATTCAAAGAAATTAATTAACCCAAAGCCTTAAAATTATAAAGATAATTTTTGAAGGTTTGAGAGGTGTTCAAAGAGCTATTCCTTTAATAGGAACTATGTGATGATCACTTAAAAGTTTTAAAGTCACACAATATGTGGAACACTTCAGGTTCCCAAGAAAGGTCATGGAAGGGTTGTAGAGTGAAAGCCCAGATGTTTGGCCTCTGCTGCTGATTTCTGATGCTGGCGGATTGGGAGCCATTCCCAGGAAGGACCCTGCAGAGCCGCAGAGCAGCGCTTCCCTTGTAGGCCTCTAAGGATGGAACAGTACCCGGGTGATGTACTGGCTTCCTCTGCAGCAAGGGTTGCTCCTGGACTTCCTCTTCTGAGGTTGGCAGGGACATGGGTGCCCAAGGTCATCTCCCAGTCATGTTGCCCCATGAGCAGCACTCTGAGGGTTTCCTCGAGGCAATTCAATTTCCCATCCCACACCTTCCGTTTAATGAGACCCTACAAACCATGAGCACCAATCAGGAATGAAGCATGGGGCCCACTCTACTATGTATCTGCTTTTTCTTGCACTTGATCTTCTAATTATTGGGCAATCACCTCCAATTCCAGAAACCAATGCTTATTTTATTTTTGCAATCTAAAGATTATTAAGGAGTCAATTTTCTCTAGTCTGCTGCACAAGACAAGCTTTCTCAACTCATCCTCCTCAAAGAAAAGAAGTTGTCGAATGAGTCCTGTTTGTAAGTTTATACACACCTCGCAAACAGCATATGTGCCTGAGGGCAGTGTCCCCTCTCTCAGTAATGCTATCTCCATGGATATGTGTCAAGTGATGTAAAGGTTGCCATGATTATCATCTGCTTCATTGACAGTGGGGTGAAAAGCACCCCCAGTGGGCATATTGCAATTTAGAGGAATCCCTGGGTACTTTTCAAGCATTGGGTCACAATGTACCTTTTTTAAGTGTTGTCAATGACAGCATATTGATTGGCATTTTTTTTTGAAGAGTTGTGTATGCCCAGATCATTGTTTCTTCTTTCTTAAATGCCTAGGACTCATTAGGGTTGTCTGAGGTCAGTCATTTCCCAAGGGTGGGAGGAAGATGAAAGTCACGGGGTGAATGTGGGGAAGGGATGAGGAAGGTGAGCTTAATTGTCTAACAGTGCCAATAATTCTTAATCTTCTCCTGGTCTACCACTTTCTGCTGGGCACCTTTTGGACCCTCTGTGCCCCAGTTTCCCCAACTGTAAGACTGGGATAATAACAGACCCAAACTCTGCAAGTTGTGAGGTACTGTATAACGGGTTGCTATTTGTTAAGTGTTTAGAGCACTGTCTGGCACATGAGTACTCTCTAAATGTCCCCCATCCTTATTAATATTTTATCTATATGTAAGGAGTCTGGGCTGGGCCTTTGGAGGGAGAATAAGCAACACCCCCAGCACACCTCCTCGGGAAGAGTATGTTGTGAACCAGGCCAGTTGACATGCCAGCGTCCCCTCCCGCATTTCCCGCACTCCCCATGATGCCTCCTCCTCCTTACCCCAGCTCAGTGTTTTCCCTTCACCTACTCTAAACCACCAATAACTGACTGCTCCCAGGGTGAATGCATTTTAACAGGGATGAAAACTGTAAGTGAAAAAGTGTGACTCAGTGGACTTGCAGAAGGCAAGGATGAAAGGATGTTTCTAAAACCCTCAAATTACACCCCAGATGTGGCTGCTTCATCCATCTACCAGTGAAGCTGACTCTGGCAAGGAAGTCACCTGAGCTTTTCACTAATTGAGGTACTGCCCTCCCAAATCTTGCGATCTAAAAGAGAGAACTTTGATCCAGAGTGATAATGAAACTGGTTAAGTAATTCAAGCCCAAAGGTGTGGACTAAGTAACACCCTGTCTCAGGTACTGGCATGGAGGTGCACACTCGGGTACAACAAGACCTGCTGTTTGGCTTCAAGAACTTCATAGTTTATTGGAAGGGACCAAACATAGCAGATGGGGAAAACGTTTGTGAGTAAAAGGGAAAGCGGTGTGTTGACAAAAGACAACTGGAGGAGTTTGGAGAACAGAAACTTGAAAGCACTGGAGGTCTTTCAAAGGGCTGGTTTGTTCCCTGCCTGGAGGCTGAGGTGTGAACTGCACAGTGACTTGGCCCGGCCCTTTCTAGCCGGAGGACTCACCGAACACTGCCGCACAGGGAGGGGACCCGTCTGCACTGGAGAGAAGTGGGCACCTGAGTATCAAAGACTCGTTCTCATCCACTCCCCATCATCTTCAGATTTTCGTTGAACTTTTCCCTTCCACATCCGACACCCCCAATTCTTGGGTGATCTGCCACTTCACTTCCTGCCAAGTCCCTGCTACTACTCTAGGTGGAGGGCTGGGGGTACTGGATCTTAATTCGAAAGCAGAGGGGAAATTGAAACCAGAGAGGCTTTATTATAAACTTTAAGAGATGCTTTTTCTTTTTCCCCAGCACAGGTTTCCCAAGGCTGGTATCTCTAGTTTATAGCTTGTTATTTGTTTGTTTGTTTTGTTTTTGGTGAGAGTTAACCATTCAAGATGGAAGTCCTTCTTTAATTCGATCTAGTTATGCACACATAGCTCACTGATGTTAACAAATAGGGACCAGACACAAATAGCCCACTCAAACATAACTCGGAGCTCAAGCAAACTGTCTCTATCCCTACCACCCTATTACCTCATAAGAATTCCTTCCATTTAGAAATGAGCAAGAGGAAAAGAAAAAAGGGGGCGGCTATTAAGATGTTTCAAATGCTCTTAAAATGACAGCAGTACTGGTAGGGTTGCTTGGATCACACCAAATTGCCATGTAAACAACTGAAGTAATTTTGGCATTACGTGGAATTAGGCATGCATGCCTAAGAAAGGTCAGGCACCTTCATTTCATGAAGGATAAATCACTTACAACGGGAAAGCAGATTCCACATGGAGGTCACTGAGTCAGTGAGTCACAGCCAGGTGCTCACAAGGAGACTTGGCCCTCTGCTATTTGGGCGTCACCGAATAGGGGGAAATTTTACAACATTCCCTGGGGCACTGGGTGTTTTAACTGTTCTGGATAGACAGCCTAGCAGTTGTTGGGTGAGGCCTAAGATAGGGAATTCTTGAATGATAATGGTGCTGCCATTTTCTGAACAAAAGGACGTTTCAGTTGAGTAAAAGGAGGTAGGTAACATAAACAAGCTCACAGGACATTCCTAGACCTCAGAGCCAACTCCCAGGGCTGCCTGATTTTCCCAGAATGCCATTGCCTTGTGAGTGTCTTCATGATCAAGAGCCCAAAGTCTCAACTAGTGTAGGGGATTAGGTTTTAGAATAATTCTTAATTTTTAAAGTTTTTTTTTTTGGGGGGGGGTTAGGGAGGAAGGAGGCAGGTTCTAGGACCACTGTGGGCCCTGTAAAATTTCATAGGTAGCTGAGGAAAAAAGATGAAAAGTTGAGAGAGAGAGAGAGAGAGAGAGATACTAAGATAGGAAAACCAGAGTCTAGAATACTGTTTAGGTGAGATCTTCCTGAGTTATTTCTGGGACAGAATTGAACACACACCAAGAAATCCCCGGAAGGTGCTCAGTTAACATTGGTCGAATGAACGTTGACCAAAACCCTGAGGCTCCTGTGAGGTTTTCCTTCCATCAGTGTTGTCAGCAGGAAGCTCTTCCCGCCGTCAACCCCGAATCCCTCCGCCGGCAACGCCAGCTCGTTCTCTCTTCCTATTTTGAGGAGAAACAGAAGAGATCCTGATATCGCTGTTCTTACATATCTATTAAATCCATACCTATTAAACTCGTCCTTAGTCTTCCATTTTGTGGACTCAATGCCAATTTTTGTAAGCTTTTCCTTCAACAGGGTAATTTCACAAACATTTCCATGTGCTAAACTTAAGACTCACAAATGTTGAGAAATAACTTACATATTACCATATAAACATAGCCAATCTGAGGTAAATAATGTGCTTAGTTCATAAAGGTGCAGCTTCCTCTTGAGATCCCTGCATCCTAGGCAGTTGGTGTTAGCACTAGAGGTTTTTGTCTTTTCTCTTGAGCCTGGAAAGAGGTGATAGCTGATGAGCTGGACTAAGAAGCTGCAGGCTTGCACTGATCAAATGCTCATTTTGGGGGGAGGAATGGCTGAGAGGAGCAGGATAAAGCTGTGAGGAAGCTTGTAGCAATTTCCCCAATTTGCAACTACCAATGAGCTTTGTGTGCTTAAAGCTATTATTAGTAAAACAATGGCTGGAAAATGTACGAGGGAGAAATTAAGAAATGACAGGCTTATTTCTTAAAAGTAAGAGAAAAACTTCTTTTGTTAAGATTTCCAAGTAAAAAGTTTCAGTTTAGAAAGATCCATCAGCCCCGGTGCCTGAGACAGGAAAGCGAATAGGCAGTGTCGGCTCTGGTTCTTCCAGCAGGTTCTGATCTCAGGGGCTACTGCCCTGGTGGGCGCATGGGCTCAGGGCTCTCTCCAAGAGAGGGCAAGTGCAGTACTTGCCTTAAAACCCTACAGCCACCTCTGAACCAGGCTGCAGGTGCTTGATAGGGTGGAGAGGATGTGCAGGTGTCCGGTGGTGAACAGAGAAGGCTGTTGTTTTCATTAAAGAGCAACAGAAAGGACTCTGGCTGGGGCTTTGCTGTCCAACACAAAGGCCACTAGCTCTTGTCATGTGGCTGGTCCAATTGAGATGTTCTCTAAGTGTAGCATACACATTCAAGGTCACAGTTAGTGTGAAAAAAACAATGCAAAAAAAACATTATTAATCACTGTTCAGATCAACTACATGTTGAAATGGTAATATTTTGGATGGATTGAGCTGAATGAAAGCTTCTGTTAAAGTGAATGTGACAGTATAGATGAACCTTGAAAACACTGTGCTAAGTGGAAGAAGCCAGACACAAAAGGCCACACATTGTATGATTCCACTTACATGAACTAGCCAGAGGCAAAGCCATGGAGATGGAAGGTAGATGAGCAGTTGCTTAGGGCCGGGAGGTTTGGGGGAGGAATGGGAAGTGAGTGTTAGCGGGTATGGAGTTTCTTTAGGGGGTGAAGGAAGCCTCCTCAAATTGGTTGCGTTGCTGGAGCAAACTCTATGAATGTACTCAATTGTACACCTTAAATGCGTGAATTGTATAGTATGTGAATTTTATCTTCATAAAGCTGTTTAAAATAAATACCTTTGGACACAAAAAATATTTATTTTGAACTTTTAAAAACATGGTTACTAGGAAATTTTAAATTACATAAGTAGTTGTCAATCTATTCTGTTGACCCTGCTGCACTAAGGGGACTGAGGGTAAAGAAGCTGGGGAAACCCAGGGCCAGCAGCACCCAAAGTGAAGGTTGTAAACATAGGGCAGCAGAGCAGCCAGAAATGCTGTCTTTTGGTACAAGGCAAGAAGAAATGAGGGGTAAGAGAGAACCTGAACTGGAAGTTTGGGGAGTTTTGAGGATAAGGGCTAACCTTGGGGCAGGCCTCTGCACCAGACTCTAGCACACGGGACTGATGGCAGACCAGAATTTGTGGTTTTTCTACAAACAGGGGGCTCTGTCTTCCTTCAGTCATTTCTCCAGAAGACTCTTAACAGCCCAGCCATGGGCAAAGCTGACCTGCCTTTCACAGTGGCTGCCCCAGCTGCCTACAGCTCTGACCTACTAGCTCTGGGGCTGAGAGAATCCACATCTTGACCCACCTATAACACTTTTGTTTACCTGGAACCCAGCCTTGGTGAGCTGCAACAGGAAGACCAGGGAGAGCTTGTCCTGAAGAATGGAAACTTCTGGCCAAGGGAATGTGTCTGGGCCATTGATGAAATACCATAAACAAACCCTCGTTTAGTTAGAGGCTTTGCGGGATGCAGCTCGAAAGAAGTCTTGGGTGCTTTCTTGACATCTTCTCCCCAATCCAGGTTTCTTTCGAGTTAAATTTCTTTCCCACTCCCCAAAAAAGCACACAGTATTTCAAAGGACTCAGCTCAGTGGATGTTGGATCCCAAAAGACAGGGCCTCCCAAAAGACAGGATCCTACATCTTATCTCTGGGAACCAGAAAAATGATTGGACCGAAGGATGCATTGGGGTGCATTAGTCAGAAAAACCGTAATTCCAGAAGCCTAGTTCTGGAGGAGGGGTCACTAGCCTAGAGAAAGGAGAGAAAATTCAAGGCACTGTGCTTGACAACGGCTGTGTAAATTTTAGACATGCAGAGTGAATATTTGACAGCATTCTGTGTCTTGTCTGAGCTATGTCCTGCTATTTGCTTTCACTGCACTAAACATTAGTTTTTTTCATGACCATGTATCAGATTTCAGTGGACAAGGGTGGGTGGCAAGTGAAGAAATGGAATAGGCAAAGCTCATAAACCTAGAGGTAGTGCCTTGGCAAAGTAAGCAGTCTTACTTTTTTGCCCTGATGAAGCAACAACAGAAAGTTAACTGTGTTCAGTGAAGGCATAGGAGGCATAGATGAGGACATCTTCCGTATGACCAATAGCTCCTGAAGGGTAAGGATTATAAAAATTACTCATGTCTGTATCTCCACATTAAGGCCTGGCTCATGGCAAGTTACTCAAGGAATATTTGCAGGATGGGTGGATCGATGGATGGATGGATGATGGATGGACAAATGGATGCAAGACTATGACACAGTGCATAATTAATATTGGTGTTATGTAATGATTTAATATTCTGGGTGGTAGATGAGGAGGAGGAAGGACGTGAAAGAGTTCATTTATGTAGTAATAGGGAAATAAATTCTGAAAGTGTTAAACTAAAACAAATATGATAGCATTTTTGGTTTTGTCATATATCTAAGTTTTTCCAAGTGGTGCTTAAATGTGTTGAATAAGAATGAGGGTGGAAAGGGAAAAAATGCCTAGAATTACAGCTCATGGACCTCTCTCTCTCTCAGGATCTTGTAAAATGCAAACCACTTAGAAGTGGGCGAATGACTTAATGGTGATGTTGTCAGAGGTCTCAGAATAAATATTGCCTTTTCCATTCCCACTGCCGGTACTACAGTGCAGCTGGCATATCGTTAAGAGGTTGAGATCTCCTCATTCTTATCTTCTGAGTCAGGCAGCACCAGATGGTGAAAAACTTGCTTAAAAAACATTTGAATCATTCATCCCTTATGCCTGCAAGGTGAGGCAATCATTTTGACCAAGGATCTCATTCCATAGGTGAGTTGGCTTTTTGTGTTTGGCAGTTAGCAATCTATATTTTAAGCTAGGATATTTAAAAGTCAGGGTACAGAAAGAGTTTCTATCTCCAGGTAGTTCTTCTTTACCGCTGAGTACTATTCCACTGTGTAGATGTCTCGCAGTTGTTTTATCCAATTGTCTACTGATGGATACTTGGGCTGCTTCCGTATCTTGGCTATAGTAAATTATGCTGCAATGCACATAGGGTGCTTATGTTCTTTCAAATTAGTGTTTTGGGTTCTTCCGATATAGTCCCAGAAGTGGGTTCAGGTAGTTCTATAACAGAACTCAAATGGCTCATCTGGAATATTAGAGGGCAGGGAACATTAAAGAAAGCAAAACTATGTATTATTTTCAGATTGAACTTAGATCTCTCAAAACTCTGTGAAACTCTCTTATGTGTGCCTCTAGCATGCCAGTAATCAAGGTGGTTGGGACCCTGGTAGGGTGAGCTAGTAAAGCTGGATTCTACCTGTAACATCATGACAGAGACGTGCAGGCACAGCTGAGTGGGAACCCTTGGCACCAGGGCTCCCTGTAGTGGGTCTCAAATCCCTGGTCCCCATATTCCTCAACTCAAGTCACTTCTGCTCATGAACCTGTCCTGACTCACAAGAAGCCAGCAGCAGCTGAGAGGAAATGAAGTGGCAACTGTGTCCAAAGACGATGGTTAAATATTGGAAACAGAAAAGAAAATTTGTTAAAAAAATATGCCGTTGTATTTTACAAAAGGCCATGCAAGATTTCTAAAGCATGTTTAGCATTCCAAGTATTTTCCCTTCTGTGTCTTTAGAGACTGGCTCTGAGTGATTTTTTTTTTGTCTGTCTGTTTGTTTGTTTAACATTTAATCAAAAGAGATTTGGACCCCACCAGCTTTTTGAACAACAGCCTTGGTAGCACTGCCTCTTTGTATTTAGTTCAGGAAGAGAATCTTCAACCATATGGAGGATGTAAAGTATGTAATATGTACTAAAAGATCAGCTGGTCTAACTTTACAGGGCTAATAAAAGGGAAGAATTTTCCTGTGCTCAGGTCTTTTATGAATTATAAATAACCATTCACTTTGGAAGATCGCACATCGTAAAGTTTTTTTTTTTCACAAATATGCACAAATCCATTTTAAGATCCAAGGAAAAAGATGTTCAGAAGTCTCAGATGTACTCAGTTTTGATTTCGTGGGGAAACATGTTCTTTTACCATATGGATGCTTTTAAGGGGGCCTTCATCTGGGGCTTTATAATGACACCCCAGTGGCTAAATAAGGGATTTCTTTCCTTCTAACATTATTTCTCTGTTATTAAAGGTGGAAAAACCTTCCACAAATAGCATACTATTAGAGTGCTTTAGGTGGTATCCTGGGAATCAAGGTTATGTGTCTGCTCCAGAAATACTGTCTGTAATTATCATTCCTCAGTGGTTCTGAGGATGATGCAGTCTCGGTGTTTTCATTAGTTTCTTGATTCTACAAGTCTGGAGTACCTGCCTGCTTTTGAGGTTCAATATCTTACAGTAGAAGGGTTTTGTTCTTGTTTGTTTTTGTTTTGTGTTTGTTTTTAGGGTCACAGGTCTCTCCTCCTCCCTTCCTCTCATAATAACCATTTCCTGCCTTCTTTTGTCTGCTAAAATAAAAAGACACCAAAGACTAGATATGGAAAGAAAAAGAAGTCAGATACGAGATTCTTTCAAATCCAAGCCTTCATCTTTCCCATGTATATTTTAATATGCACATTAAACAAGAGAGCATTCAGATCTAACCACTAAAAAGGGTCCTTGGGCCAGACTAGCACACTGACTTCCCCCCAGTACTTTATTATGAGTGTTTCCGAATATACGCAAAGTTGACAGAATTTTACAGTGAACACCCGTATACCCACCATCTTGTGGAACCTGCCATTAATATTTTACTGTTCTTGCGGTATCACATATCTGGACATCCCTCCTTCATTAATCCATCTTTTCTTTTTCATGCCCTTAAAAGCAAATTGTGGGCATTGACCAAGTTCCACCTAAAAACTTTAGTTTAATATTTACTTTTTTTCTTTTGATGTAAACTTCACATATAAAGAGATATAGAATCTTCAGTGTATGTTTTCTGAGTTTACCTGTGTACCTGAATGCCTACAAAGAAATAGAACTTTACCATCACCCCGGAAAGTTTCTCCATGCCACCTCCCTGTCAATTCTGCCCTACCCCTTTTTCCAGAGGCAACCACTGGTTTTACTTTCACAGTTTAGTTCTACCTATTCTAGAATTTCATAGAAGTGCAGTCAAATAGAACTCTGTTATGCAAGATATCTTTCATGCAGCATACAGTTTTTGAGGTTTAGTAATGTCTGTGTGTGGCAGTACTTCATTCCTTTGTATTGCTGACTAGTACTCCACTGTGTGACTACTTCACAGCTTTGCAGAGCTGGCCACTTGCTCGTGGCCACCGGTCTGTATCTAGTTTTTGGCTACAGTGAATAAAATTGTTGGGAACATTCTTACACAATTCTTTTTATAAACATGTTTTCATTCTCCTTGGGAAAAGACCTACTTTTGTAAATGCTAAATCTTAGGAGATTATAGTAGTTTCTTTTTAAGAAACTACTATTCCTATTTCTAAAGTGGGGGTAGCATTTTATATATTCACCAGCAATGCGTAAGAGTTCTAGTAGCTCCACATCCTTGATGATATTTTAGTGTTCTCAGTCATTTCATTTCAGCATTTTATTTATTTTTATTTTTTCAGCTTTTGTCACTTAAGAATGGCATTTATTATTTTCCACAGTTCTTAATATTTTATTGTTTATGCTATTAAGTTGTCCCAATTTTCCCCCTTCACCTCCATCTACCCAGCCCACCCTCACTTCCACAGTCAATCTGAACACCATCGCCCATGTCCATGGGTCCTTCATATCTTTGACTGATAGCATCACCTTGTTTCAGTCAGCACCCACCTTCCCCCTTCCCAATTACAACTTTAGTCTATTCCATGATTCTATGCCTCTGCTTCTATTATGCTCATTAGCTTATTTTGTTCACTATGGTATTTGTCTTTCACCAACTGGCTTATTTCACTTACCATAATAGTCTCCAATTAAAAAAATGAGCAAAGGACCTGAATAGATGCTTCTCCAAGGAGGATATACAGGTGGCCAATAGACATATGAAAATATGCTCAGCATCATTAGCCATCAGAGAGATTCAGATTAAAAGCACAATGAGATACCACTTCACACTGGTCAGAATGGCCATCATTAACAAATCAACAAACAAGTGCTGATGAGGATGTGGAGAAAAGGAGAACCTAGCACACTACTGGTTGGAAGATGTAGAGAAAAGGAGAACCTAGCACACTGTTGGTGGGAGTGCAGACTGGTGCAGCCACTGTGGAAAACAGTATGGAAGTTCCTCAAAAAATTAAAAATGGAACTGTCTTTTGATCCAGTGATTCCACTGCTGGGATTCTACCCTAACAGTCCCAAAATACCAATTCAAAAGAATTTATGCACCCTAATGTTCATAGCAGCACAATTTATCATAGCCGGGATTTGGGAACAGCCTAAGTGCCACCAGTAGATGACTGGATCAAAAAACTGTGGTACATTTACACAATGGAATACTATGCAGCAATAAAAAAGGAAGGATTCCTACATTTTCTGACAGGATGGATGGAACTGGAGACCATTATGCTTCGTCCTTTCATTTTAAACCATCCTGATGAGTATGAATGATATCTCATTGTGGTTTTAATTTGTATTTTTCCAATGACTAAGGGCATTGAACATATTGTCATGTGCTTATTTGTCCTTCATGTATCTTCTTTTATGAAGTGTCTGTTTCAATCTTCTGTCCATTCCAAAAAAATTTTTGTCTTATTTTTGAGTAAGAGTTCTTTATACATACATTTTGGACATTGGTCCTCTGTCGAGTTCACGTTTCACAAACATTTTCTTCCAGTCCATGGCTTGCCTATGCATTTTGTTAATGGCCTCTCTTTTGATGAGCAGTTTTTTATTTTGATAAAGTCCAATTTATCAACTTTTTCTTTTATGGTTATTACTTCCAGTGACCCAAACAAAGCATATTGATCTTAGTAAATGGTATTTCCAAAATCTACTGTAGGCTTAATAAAACTCAAATCTTCTCTGGGTTCATTGTGATAGACGTGTCTAAAGAAACATCCATTTGCAATGCATATTGGGAACATCCGAGTAAAACCTGGTAATCTGTAAATACTATCAAGAGCATCCAGAGAATAAAGCATCCTTTCCACTTTGCTATATAATAACAAGACTTCTGTTTAATTTGTGGAAAGGGTCACCACCAATAAAACCACCTGGTCATGGACTTGTTATGGTATCAAGTCAGCCCTTCTTATGAGTATTATACATAGATTTTTATAAATCAATCATATGTTATTAAGAAATCATGTTTTAAATGGTTTGATGTGAATGAATGGAAAGTCTTTCCCATAAAGGCTTTAAAAAATTAAACTAAAAGAAAAAAATTCACAGAGAGACCCAGGTGTCAGGGATGACATGGGGTAAAATTAAAAGCAGATTGAAAAGAGGAATAGTTCGCAGTGAGAAAAGCAGGACCTGGAAAAACAGAGACCAGCTAAAGGGACATAGTGATTCTTCAAACCTGTTCTTAGGCTGCACATTGGAACTTCCTCCAATTTTTTACTCCAGACTCAGCCAACTCTTCCGCTTGGCAGTGAAGCTGTTCGATTTCTCCTTTTGTTTCTTATTTGGACCAAAAGGACACTCAATACGGACATGACATTTTGAAAACTAAACTCACATCTTTTTCACCCTAACTTCATTGTTATTCTGGCCTACTTTCTCTTAGACACTTTCTCGAGGGTGCCTACTGAATGTGGTCTTTCAAACTTTCATGCAAACTCCCTTGAGTGTCTTTCCCTCTCTGATTCCATCTCCTGTGATCATTCATGTTCTGCAACTGCTAATTTAGATGTGGGTTATGCTGAGCCTTTTGCTTCTTCAGTGCTCTACTTTTTGTCATCAAATTTTCTTCCTTGTTAGAGACTGTGATTCAAAAAAGAAAAAAGGTGAAACTTAACTGGATGATCTTTCCTGTTTGATTGGAGGTTAAAATTAGCAGTTGAATTTTTGGTTTTTATTGATCCAGTAGGTTTTTATAACCTACTATTTTGGTTACTGATTGTACAATTCTCATGGGAAGTTATCTTGAAAGATGAACTATGAAGAGAGAGCACCAATTTGCAGAGCTCTGGGCAGTTCTAACCCTAAGAATACTCACCAATGACTATGTGGGTGTGTTTGCTGGGCTAGGAAAGGATCTAGGATAATGATGAATTTCCTAACCCACCAGTCCTCTTCCAGTGGCTTGAGTGCAAAGATTAGATGTGGGTGGTTAAGTTTTTCTGGCCTCCTGGATCTGTTCCTAAAGAGAGCAGATAAGGTCAGGATGAGAGATGGCTAGGTTCTGAGTTAGAAAAATCTAGTAGGACTACAGGGCCTCTGAAATAAAGATATGCCCTAAATAATTAATACACAAACATGACTGAAGTAATCAGAAGGGAGAAATGAATGGGGTTCAAGTCATAAGGACCACATGATGAATTACGTCTGGCTATGCAAGTGGGTTAAATCACTTCCTAAGATGTTGCCAACAGCACAAATACCTGCATTTAGCATCACATGCAACAAAGTGAACCAGGAATCCTTTCCAAGTTTCTTTCCCTTTGGAATAGTGATTCCTGCTTTTATAGTGTCTCCATTAGGTGCTTGAGGATCTTGGGCAAACTCTGAGCTAGCAGGATCCCAGTGGTGCGCAGTGCGGGTAGAGACAAGCGGGTCCTGTATTTGAATTTGCTGCAGACAGTCATAAAGCTGTTGTTTCTGTGCAACTCTTAAAGCAGTCTTGTTTCCAGCCTTCCTCAAGATCCTTTTCTGCTCATGCATATTCTTTTTTATACTAATGGAAGTGGGAGGTGAAATTTTCTTACACTCGTCTTGGAACCTTTTATTCTTTTATCTTATTTTGAGCTACTTCAAAATGTATATAAATTAAATGCAAAACCTTGAAACCCCATTTCAACCTGAAACTAAGCTTAAGCAACTTGGCGTGATTGTGGAGTCCTTCAGGAACAGAACAGCCTGGTTTGGGCAGGGCCAATGGATGACAGGGCAGCGGGCCCATGGGAAGCAAACACTGTCACAGCTTCCTTCCTTCTTCTCTTTCTTCTTCCCTGTCTTTCTCCCTCCCTTCCTCCCTTTCTTCCATCTTCTAAGGAATAGGTCTGAGAGCAAAAGGAGAGACACAACAAGAAGACTAAATTTTCTTGTGACTGAATAAAAACAGATAAGAAAAATGCTAAGTTTGGTGATTTTATTGAAAACTAAATAGAAAACAGTACTGTGTAGAAGCTTAACTTATTTTTAAGGCAAGGTAATGCTGTTTGCTTGTGATATATTGCCAGAGTTTCATAGGAACATCTGGCTGACTGGCAGTTACATTCTCTGGAGGGAAGGTTCAGCCTTCCCTTCAAGTCCAGTTTGCTCTAACTTTCCTTAGAGCCATAAGGTTTATCTGAATCTCAGAATATCTAGGATCTTGCAAGATCCAAATTTCCCTTTGAGTTAATGTTTGTCTTCCATTTGTTTCCTGATTATCGCTGGGCTTTCAGCCCAACAGTGCACTGCTGGGGCGTCACGGCTGCCTTTGTGGTGACCCTTGTTATCATCCTTCTAAAGTGAATTCAGAGGACTGTCCCATGATTTTCAGTTTTGCTTTGTGGTACCAGGTCTGTGACTGTTTGGTTGACAATACATGTGTGCCTCTCTCATTTCCTGTTTTTAAGGACTGTACTTAATTTATTTGAAAGGGTGGAATATTTTAAATTACAATTCAGCAGTTTTACTAAGGAAGGCTGTAAAATACAATGAGCAAGGAGTTTTACTTCCTCCTTACAATTGCTACTCCCCTGTTTTTGAAATCTTGATATCCTCCAATCAGTGGGAACGGCTTTAACTTAGGCTGTAACATCTTGAACAGCAGCCACATCATGACTGGAGATGGAGAAGGGCATGGGATTCCTGAACACTACAATTCCATTTTTCCAGACACCTTATTAGTACCCGGAATGTGTCTGTCTGCCTATGCTTGATATTGTTCTATCATGTGGAGTCCCCCTCCCCTGGGCACAGCATTTGGATTGGTTACAGAACACTGTTGCTCAACCAATCAAGTGAAACCTTTCTCTTGAAACCCTAGCAACACTTGGCAATGGTCATTGACAAATGTTAACAGCAAACCCCTAACAAATTCAACCAGCTATGAAAATGGTCCCTGAGAAGGGCAAATGGGGCTAGTCCTACCCACGGAGCCCTTTGTGTGGCTAGAGGAGTTCATGATTTGTGTCAGACCTGCCAAAAACTGAAACTGCAAGTGGATGCCTAGGCTTGCCAATCTGCTGCCACTTTGGCTAAGTTGGCTTTTGTTAGTCAAAGTCAGGGTTGCAGGCATCTGTGGGGTGGGGGACTGAGGTCTCAACTTCTCCACACCAACCAAGCCTCCATACCCACCGGAATATCTTCAGTGGTTGGAGTCTCCATAAAACTTTAGTTCCAGGGTCACACTACACTCTCTGATGCTAATTTGCTCCTTAGGCCAGGGCAAGAGAGCATTTTCTGAGGGTGGCAAGATACCTGACTGTGGCCCCAGTAGGTGACTTGCCAAGCCTTCTGGCTATACAATGACCTCCCAGCCCAACTCTGAACCCCGGGGTACAGTTGGCTTGTCTGCCTTACCTTGGGACACAAAGGAGCTCTCACCTTTCTCTGGGAGGTTTCAAGACTAAAGGATCTGTAGGCAGACCTGGCAGAAGCTGGGGTGGGGGTGGGGCAGGGAATGGAGAATAAGAAAGGGGACCTGCCAAAAACGTGCACAGGCAATTCATAGGCAAACACACATTCCCACAAAGACATAATAGCTTTGTGTGTATGATGCCCTCCTGAAGTCCCTTACTTGATCATTCTAGTTAGTCTAGCCACCTTGAAGGCATACTTCAAACCCTGGTTGAGTAATCCATTGTGTGGTGATTAGCTGTTAATGAAGCTGAAAATACCTAAATCATCCAGCAAGTCACCTGAGTTAATTTTTTCATGGTTACACAGCTAGACAATTTGGTGTCAGGACAAAGAAAGACTTGAGGGCATGTGCAGATATTTGCACATACAGATATAATGCATACACGGAGATAAACTTAGGCAAGAGGGCAAAGGTGGAACAAGGAGGGAGAAGAAAAAAGAGAACTTTGGGGATAGCCACGTGAATCCAAGAGACTGAAAGCCAAGACTGAAAGCCAAGATAACATTGTAAAATTACTGAAGTTCATTCATTCAGCAGCCCCGCACCCCCACCCCCGCATCCTGCTGCCTATCAGCCCCACCCTTGCAAGGCCTGTCCTGAATTTAATTTTCCAATGGGGTGGAGGGGTACGGGGGTTGGGGAGCTGTTGCCACTCAGTTTAACTAATCCCTTGGGATTATAAATTGATAATAACTTCAAGTTTTAGCCCTCCAGGGGATATTGATATTTTTTTCCAAAGGAACTCCTGAAGGCCCAAAAGAACTAAATCTCTAATTTTGAATTATAAATCTTTGGAGACTTGATCTTACTCAAACTTACTTTTAATGTAGAAATCACTTCTGAATACTTCTAAAGCCAGAAGTACAGGCAAGAAAAAGTAGTCAAAGTGGGGTGGGGAAGCGCAGCGGGGAGCAGTCCGCCAGTGTCTCCGATGTCTCATGTGAAGAGGGAGAGGCAGCAGGCTGGACTTCCATGAAGAAACCAACTAGCAGTTGGTGTTAGAATCTTCCATATCTGCCCTTCAGGGAACTTGGAAACTTTCTGGTGACATGAGATGTGGAAAATTACAATTCAGGATATTATATAATGTGTTTAAAACCAAGTCTTATATAACCATACACAGGCACATAGGTTCTAAAACTGTGGACATTTGCTTATTAAGGAGACAGACAATTTTCTTCCTTTTTCAGTTTTACTGGTCAAGTTTTCTATGGGTATGAGCAACAATTAACCATTAATGCTATGGAACAACAGAAAAAGCAGGATCAGATGTTTCTTTCTTGCTCTGAAAGTTAAGAAATTTATATCTATCTGTGAAATAGAGAAAAAAAATTGACATAGCGTATAGTACGGTTCTTTGTAACCCATGTTTTCAAAGTGTCAGAAGAGCTGTGTAAAGTGTCAAAAGTGTTATGAAGATTCCTGGAGGGAAAAGGGAAGGGTTCTCACTTAGAGCTAATAGTCTATGCTCAATAGTTTGAATTTGACTAAAGGATAAGCCTGACAGCCCACATCTAGGATGGGATATGTTTGTTTATCTTTAATGTAATAATTTGAAGGTGAAGGCACTTCTGGCATTGAACAATGCCTCACACATTATAGGCACAAAGATAAATTCTTTTCTAAAATTACATTTTATTGATTATGCTATTACAGTTGTCCTGATTTTTTCCCCTTTACCCCCCCTCCACCCAGCACCCCCTATTCCCTCAGGCAGTACCCCCACCATTGTTCATGTCCATGGACCATGCATATTTGGCTTCTCATTTCCTATACTGTACTTACATCCCCATGGCTATTCTGTAACTATCTATTTGTACTTAATCCCTTCACCTCTTCACCCATTCTCTCCTTCCCTGCTCCTATCTGGCACCTTCCAGTAACTAACTTCTTTTAAATTCTTACTGATGACGCAGAATTCACAAATATTATCAAGGGAGAAAAACTCTAGAACCCCAATATAGTCGATATTTTCTCCCTCTTAATCTTTAGATATTATTGCTTCTTATTTCCATGGTAACTAGAAGACTCAAAACTGCCAAAACTTGAGAGATACTTGAGATGAAAGCCAGAAAAAAAAATTAACAACAACAACAACAACAACAAAAAACAACCAACAAAAGACAAATGTTATAGGCAGCATGTATAACAGTGTGGCAAAGTTTTTGAAATTTGGTAAGATTTTCTTATTTCTTTGCTTGGAATAATGCAATGATTTTCAGAATGTAGCAGTAATAGCTTCACACCATGTTACTGAATGTTCATTGAGTCAATTTTATTCTTTTCTTGAAAGGAAAGGAGAGACCTATGGGCCTTGGAAGCAATCAAGTGAGGGTAAGATGTTGGAAATTGCTCTCCTGGCAAGACTTGATGTTAACCACAATGAGGAGGCAAGTCTGGCTGAAATGCCCTTGCTCCCTCCCTTCCATGAAGTAAACAAATATTTACTGAGCACCTATTATTTTCTAGGTAATCTGTCCTACACACAACTAAATGAAAAATTACAGCTCTGATAAGGGCTCCTAGGAGATGTGCATGCAACTACTAGAGTGTGTAACAGGCAGAGCTGACAGGTCAGAGCAGCCAGTCCTTCCTAAGGAAGTATGTTTAAGCTGAGTGGGAGGAAACTAGGCAGTGATTGCAGGGCCCAGGGAGAGAGAGCATTCCAGGCAGTGGGAACCCTTGGACACAGGCCCTCTGGGGAAGTGTTCAAGGATCAGAAAGCAGGCCTGAGCTGCCTGAATCGCTCTCAGCCCAGAGAGAGAGAGGGGAATGAACTTGGGGTAAGGACAACTGGGGAGGTGAGCGGATGCCAGGTCATTCCCAATGCACAGCCTTGAGTTGTATGAGGTGGGTTTGTTAAGGATATTTTGGTCGCTATCCATCCTCAATTCAGGGTGAACTCAAGCTATAATAGGAATGCAAGACAGGCTCTTCTTGTGTGTGATGCAGAAATGGCAGCTTCTGGTTTATCTGAAACCTATCAGAATGTTGCCATAATTCCAGATGTGAACCACCAAGTTTCAAATGATTATAATTGTATGAAATACTTTAAATCTAAATCATATTCAATGTATATTATTTCATGTATGATTATTCAGTAGGCACCTCAAAGTCATCATCATGAATTTCAATTATCATCTTATATTAACCCTTCAGAAGCCAGAGTTTCACCATCTAATAATCGCCTTTTTCTGGGACCTAGCTGGGATGCAGAAAGATCTGCAAGAAGGCAAAATAATTGTGACAAAGACTATGCAGATTTTAACCAGATGGGAGGTCCTCATTAAAAACTTAGCTTTTGGGGTTTTTTAAAATTTTACACACAATTGTAACAAATGTGTTTTCCAGGTTCCAAGGCCATAGCAGATGGGGAATGATAATTCATAAAGGGAGACAGGATGGGTGGTGTATGACAAAAATTAAAAGTAACAGGGGACAAGCACAACTGTAGAAGGGACAAAAATTTTTTGAAAAGAAACTATGAAAAAGAGATATAAAAACCAAAAACTTAAATAAAAAAATAAAGGAAAGAAGGAAGAAAAGAATGAAAACCATCTGGGGCTTCTAGCTATGGACAATCCTCTTGTATGCCTAAGCACATCTTGAGGGCATCATTTGTCTATAATGAGATCTTATGTTTAAGGTGTGTCATATTTTAGAAAGATTTCAAGCCTACAGGGTTAAGCTTTTTAAAAGGGTTTTGTAGTTGAAAAAGTAGATCAGTTTTTTTTTTGGAAAATTATCTAGTCAGGATGCCTCTTACAAAGTTTCTGCATAACCATAGTTTTACTGTAGTATGGTCCTGTGAGAGTGTTAATATGGATTTTCAGGTTGAAAAAATACCCAACACACCAGATTTTGCTAAGACTGCTTCATTTTCTCAGGTTATCTAATTCTGGATTTGAATGAAGTCATTGGACACAATCCATATCTGGATTGTCATAATGTTATTCTTGATAAGGAATAAGTTCTTGAATATTTAAAAATATAGTAGGTGATAAATGCCCTTAGTAAATACACTGAATTTGTCTTTCAAGAAGATACAAATAAGTGGAAGTGCATACTGTGTTCATGGATAGGAAGAATTAACATCATTAAAATGTCCATACTACCCAGAAAATCTATAGATTCAGCACAATTCCTATCAAGATTCCAATGACATATTTCACACAACTAAAATAAATATTTCAAAAATTTATATGGAATGACAGAAGGCCCCACATAGCAACAGCAGTCCTGAGAAAGAAGAACAAAGTTGGAGGAATCAGACTACCTAATATCAAACTATACTATAAGACTGTAGTAATCAAAAGAGCCTGGTACTGGCATAAATACAGACACATAGATCAAAGGAACATAAAAGAGAGCCCAGAAATAAACCCACACCTTTATCATCAATTAATATTCAACAGAGGAAGCAAGCACATACAATGGGCTAATGATAATTTATTCAATAAATGGTGTTGGGAAAATCAGAAAGATACATGGAGAAAAATGATACTGGACCACCTTCTTACACCACACACAAGAAAAGACTTAAATGAAAAACCCTAAAGCATAAAAAGCCTAGAAAAAAACATGGGCAGCAAAATCTTGGACATTACCTGTACAATTTTTTTTTATCAGATATCTCTCCCCAGACAAGGGAAACAAAAGAAAAAATAAATAAGACTACATGAAACTAAAAAGTTTTAGCACAGCAAAGGAAATCATCGACAAAATAAAAAGACAAACCACAGAATGGGAGAACATATTCACCGATAAATTTGACAAGGGGTTAATATCCAAAAATATAAAGTACTTACAAAACTCAACACCAAAAAAACCCCAACAACAAATAAACCAATTTAAAAATAGGCAAAGGCCCTGGCTGGCGTAGCTCAGCGGATTTTAGCATGGTCTATGAACCAAAGGGTCACAGGTTTGATTCCCAGTCAGGGCACATGCCTGGTTGCCGGCCAGGTCCCCAGTGGGGGCCACATGACGGGCAACCAGACATTGATGTTTCTTTCTGTCTCTTTCTCTCCCCCTCCCTTCCCCTCTCTAATAAATAAATAAATCTTTTAAAAAAATAGGCAAAGGACCTGAATAGACACTTCTCCAAAGAGGACATACAGATGGCCAATAGACATATGAAAAGATGTTCAATGTCACTAATGATCAGAGAAATGCAAATTAAAACCACAATGAGATACCATCTCACAACTGTTGGAATGGTTACCATTAATAAATCCACAAGCCACAAGTGCTGGTGAAGATATGGAGAAAGGGGAACCCTTTTGCACGGTTGTTGGGATCAGATTGGTGCAGCCACTTGTAGAAAGCAGTATGGAGGTACCTCAAAAAATAAAAATGGATCTTCCTTTTGACCCAGCGATTTCACTTCTGGGAATATATCTGAAGGAACCCAAAACACTAATTTGAAAGAACATAAGCACCCCTATGTTCATTGAAGTGTTTTTTACAATGGTCAAGATATAGAAGCAGCCTAAGTGTCCATAGTAGATGAATGGATAAAACAACTATGGGACATTTACACAATGGAATTGTACTCGGCTCTAAAAAAGAAGAAAATTTTACCCTATGTGACAGTATGGATGGAGCTAGAGAACATTATGCTAAGTGAAATAAGCCAGTCAGAAAAAGACAAATACTATATGATTTCATTTATATATGGAATCTAATGAACAAACTGATCTAAGAAGCAAAACAGAGACAGACTCATAGATGGAGAGCAGGATGACAGCTCTTGGGGGTGCAGTAAAGGGGTCCAAGGATCAAGTAAAAAAGAAAAAGGCCTTGGGGGGAAGGGAGATGGGGAGGCAGGGGTGGTTCCGGGCTGGAGGGATTAAGCAAATAGGAAAAAGGACTCAGGACATGGACAAGAGTGTGGTGATTGCTGGAGGGTGTGGGGTATAAGGGGACTAATGGTAATGGAAAAAATACAATAAAGATTAAATGAGACAGAAACATTTAAAAATAAAATTAAAAAAAAGAATTTGGCTTTTGCATTTTAAACTCTATTTTCCATGCTTGTCTCTTAAATGCATGTACTCCTTATCTAGGATAAGGTGCCCTCTAAAGTTATGTGCTTGTCTGACTTGTGCATCTTTACTTCCTCCAGATGAGGATAAGAATAAACAAAATATTGTTTGATCCCTTTGGAGAATTCTCATGCTATATTTTTAAAAATGATTTGGGGGAATGACATTTTCTGCAAACATATTCTCCATACATGTCAGGGCATCTTTTGTCTCCCTAGAGAATATGTTCACACTGTAACATTTAATTTCTTAAATGAATTTTTCATGTTTTTCAGAGATATCTGCAAAAGAGTGATGCTATTTTGAGGAAATTGTTAATGTTCTCCATAACGATCCTTCCACAGTGGTACTTTTTCAGTGTTTAAAAATGGGAGTTTTTTTCTCCCAGCTGTCAGAGGTAAATAGTATGAAAATAAATATTTTTTTATGTTACCCAAATAAATAGTATTCTTGTGTTTATCTGTGGCAAACTAAACAAAATACTTAGAAGTTAGTTATTAAAAAGGGGAAGACTAAAACCTATAATTAAATGTGGCATTTCCTATTTCTTTTAGTATTATGAAGTTCTAAGCTTGTTTGGAGGCCTGTTAAACATTCTGGTTCTGAGATGATTTTCATTTGATGAGACCTTCACTACTGCACTTTGGATTGAACTGAATAGCAGAATGATACTAGTCTGGTTAGTTTTCACAATATTGAAATTGTACACAGACTATATTTACACTAAAATATTTTTCTAAAAATTAGTAAGAGTAAGTTATCTAATATTTAACAAAAACAAACACCTTTACCTCTCTAAATTACAAAATCTGAAGCAACTTTATCTTGAAGCAAATTGCCAACCTGCTTTTTTATATGTGTGAGACATGATTTTTCAAAATTCTAGATTATATCTTTATTTTCAATATACTTTTTGATTATGCTATTACAGTTGTCCCATTTCTTTCCCCTTTATTCCCCTCCTCCCTGCATCCCCACTCCCACCAGCATTCCCCCACCTTAGTTCATGTCCATGGGTCATACATGTAAGTTTTTTGGCTTTTCCATTTCCCATATTATTCTTAACCTCTCCCTGTCTATTTTCTACCTACCAATTATACTTCTTATTCCCTGTACCTTTCCCCCAGTTCTCCCCCTCCCCCTCCCCTCCAATAACCCTCCCTGTAATATCCATTTCTGTGATTCTGTTCCTGTTGTAGTTGTTTGCTTAGCTTATTTTTATTTTTGTTTTTAGGTTCAATTGTTGGTAGTTGTGAGTAAGTTGTCATTTTACTTTTCATATTTTTGATCATCTTTTTCTTAGATAAGTCCCTTTAACATTTCATACAAGAAGGTCTTGGTGATGATGAACTTCTTTAACTTGACTGTATCTGAAAAGCACTTTATCTGCCCTTCCATTCTAAATGGTAGCTTTGCTGAATACAGTAATCTTGGATGTAGGTCCTTGCCTTTCATGGCTTTGAATACTTCTTTCCGGCCCCTTCTTGCCTGCAAGGTTTCTTTTGAGAAATCAGCTGATAGTCTCATGGGAATGCCTTCGTAGGTAACACTCTGCTTTTCTCTTGCTGCTTTTATGATTCTATCCTCATCTTTAATCCTGGATAACTTAATTATGATGTGCCTTGGTGTATGCTTCCTTAGGTTCAACTTCTTTGGGACTCTCTGAGCTTCCTGGACTTTCTGGAAATCTATTTCCTTTGCCAGATTGGGGAAGTTCTCCATTATTTTTTCAAATGTTTTCAATTTCTTGCTCTTCCTCTTCTTCTGGCACCCCTATGATTTGGATGTTAGAACGTTTAAAATTGTTACAGACGTTTCTAAGCCTTTCCTCATTTTTTTCAATTCTTGTTTTTTCCTTCTATTCTGGTTGAATGTTTATTTCTTCCTTCTGCTCCAAATCATTGATTTGAGTGCCAGTTTCCTTCCCTTCACTGTTGGTTCCTTGTATATTTTGCTTTATTTTACTTTGTATAGCCTTCACTTCTTCCTCTATTCTGCAACCATACTCAACCATTTCTGTGAGCATCCTGATTACCAGTGTTTTGAACTTTGCATCTGATAGGTTGGCTATCTCCTCCTTGCTTAGTTCTACTTTTGGAGCTTTGATCTGTTCCTTCATTTGGGACATATTTCTTTGTCTCAGTGCACTTGTTACATTGTAAGGGGCAGAGCCTTAAGTATTGGCTAGGGTAGGTTAACCCACATAACTTCATCTTGGTGTTGTATGTGGGGGAGGGCAGTGAAGGAACAATCCTGCTTGCTCGGCTTTCGGCTGGCTTTCAGTCAATTCCCCTGCTACCCACAAGCAAACTGAGTCCTTCTGGTACTGATTCCTGGGTGGGTGGGCTTGTGTACATTGTAGGACCCTGTGGGTCTCTCCACTGAACTCTCTTGTGAGGCTGGGAGTTTCTCCCTCTGCCTCAACCCCCAAAGGTTTTTTCAGTCAGAGGTTTTGAGGCTTTCTTTCCCCATGCTGGAACCCTGGGTTGCATGGTCTGTCTCACTTCCCAGTTGTTCCTCCCAGTTTATCTGCATGAAAATATGGGACTTCCCAGCCCACCAGCCACCCCCCTGCTGGTAGTCCTCTCCATCCCAGCTGCCCATCACTGCCCTCCTACCAGTCTGGATGAATGTTTCTTCTTTAACTCCTTGGTTCTCAGACTTCAATACAGTTCAATTTTCTGGCAGTTCTTATTTTTTATTTTTAAATTTGTTGTTCTTCTTTCAGTTGTGCAAGGAGGCAAAGTGTGTCTATCTATACCTCCATCTTGGCCAGAGTCTAGATTGTAATTTTAAAAGCTTCCATTTTAACAGGATACAGTGTTCACAGAAGTAGTATGGAAAAAATTGGTTGATCAGTAGCTGAGTACACTTTTTATAATTATAGCAAATTCTAGATGGGTATGTCTTAAGGAATAAAACAGTGGGTTAATGATAATATGGCATCAAATTATGACACTTCCTAATTTTGCCTATTTTGACTCTCTCTGCAGAGGAGGCATAAAGGAAATCTATACATTTTAACAAGTACTCAGGGCATTTTTTTCTGATCTGGCAAATTTGGGAAATAATGGATAATGGAGAAAATTCTGCCTTTATTGTTAGACAGACTAACCTTGAATCTCTGCTTGGCCAGAATAGAGCTGAAAAATCTTTAGCAAATTTCTCTGAGTCTCAGTTTCCTCACTTATTTCTTGTGGGGGGTTATTGGGACACCAAAGGAATTACTGTTTGTAAAGGACCTTACACTGTGTATGTACCCACTTTCTTAAAAATATTAATAGTAAAATATTAGTGGTTCGAATCTATAGAATTTAACAAAGTTGAAATGGATCAAATGTTTCCCCTTCTTCAAAGATGGAGCAATTGTTTTAAGTTGATCAATTCTAGGTTCTCTGTTCACTTCTTATTTTGCCCAAGAATCTGCTTGGTGGAAATGATTGACCACTGAGATTCTCATGGCACTTTTCCATATTATCGGACATTTGGCCTTGATGAAGTGTCATCTATAATTTTTACTTGTTTTTAGCCACATAGATTAGAATTCCCCATCATTCAACTGGAGGGGAGAATAACGCCTCCTTAACAGGTTAACTGTGGTGTTTTAGGCTTTTCTTCCTCTCGAAACAATAAATTATAGCCCAGGGAACATAATTGGCTTTGGTCATAATATTAAAAGTATGTTCCAGTATGAAGAAGAGCATGGAAATGGACATAACTCTGTGTCCATCTTCAAGTGACTTGAGGTCCCTTAGACCTAATCCAATTTTCATGTCTTGGAATCTTATTAATGGCAAATTATTCTCTTAATTAGCTTAGATGACTAGCAATAATGATGAGGCAATGTCATTTTTTTTCTTTCTGTATGCCTCCTCTTAAGCACTGGGACTATGTGAAGTTCTTGCCACCAAAGTGTATTTTCCAGACTTGAGTGTAAAGAAGATTCATGTGGGGAGTGTGTGTCAATTTCTGGTTCCCAATTCCAAATTTGTGTGCATTATGCTCTGGGGAATAATCCTAAGGGCTTCTCTTTCAAAACTACCGCTCCAGGAATTTGATAATTCTGTTGAATTTAGTTCAAATTTTTCATTTTTAAATTAACTACAGGTAAAGGAGCCATGATAAATCTCTGAACAGGACTCCACTGCCCCTCTCAAGTAGTCCTTTGCCATCCAACCATCCATCCATCCACCCATCTATTCATTCATGCATCCAACTGCAATATGCCAGGTGCAGGGGGAGGTGTGTCTCTCTTCCTTGCAGCCATCAGTTTATGGAGTCCTGGGAGTCGATGTTTATGAAGTCTGCCTGAAAGTCTAGCTCTTGACCACACCGGCCAATGTGATGTGATATGGTGCGATATGATGAGTCACTGCATTTGGAAAGCTGTAGATATTCTGTACTTTGATTTCCTACCATTGCCTAATGGCAAACATGGGAGCATAACCAGAGGCATTTAGCCCTGATTTGGTCCTTGGAGTAGGGGCCTATAAGAAAAGAGCAATTTTAAGTAATTTAGTAATGATTTCTATGACACCAGAAAAAACAACAACAACATTGTAAATACCCCCAAAGTGAGAGGTGGCACAAATACTAGCCAACAAGAACATACTGTCACTTCTCCTTTGGCTCATGGGTGTAGCTGACCTCTAGGAAGCAGAAGCCTTGCAGTGCAGTGCGGGGGCACTTGGGACTACAGAGATGGCTGAGGCATAATACCAACTCTCAGAGAGTATCTAACCAGGGGAGAGGAGATGGATGGTTCAGGCAAGTGTAAACATAACCATGACGCTAGGCAGAATAGTATAAATGTTACAGGAAACATCCACTGTGGCAGAGGGGCTCCAGGAGAGAGAGATCACACATCCAGGGGGGTGTTTTCAGAGGAAGTGAAATTTGAGCAAGTTTTTGGAATTTGACAGGGCAGGAATTTGACATGTTGCAAGGAAGACACATTACAGGCAGCAAGGATATCCTGAACAAATATGTAGAGAAGGAAAGTGGGAATGACTTCTGGGGTACTGGGAGGAGTCCTGTAGGGACAAACAAAATTCCTGTTGGGGAACTGCAAGTTCTGTTGGGTTTTTGTGGGAGATGAGGCTGGAAAGTTGGGTTTGGTCAAGATCATATTTGAGTTTGGGCTTTTTTCCAGTAGGCAGCAGGGAGCCATTTAAAGGCACTTGAGCAAAAGGATAACACCATCACACTTTAGGAAGCACAGCAGCTGGGTAGGGGAGGATATGGAGGAGGAAAGGTTATACAGACATACTAGTGAGGAGGCTCTGCAGAGAGGAGGAGAAATAATAGAGCCTGAGAGGGGCTGGGATACACAACACAGCAAATAAACCTATTTGGGACTTGCAAAGGCAAACAAGAATAAAGCTTGAGTGCTTATGAATAGGTGGCAACAGTAGCAACAATCTAAGGGAAGGAACCTGTTTTCCAGGGAAAGGTGGTACTTTGGGTTTGATGTGGCTATGTGTACCTGCCTGGCAATAGAAAAGGAATCTTGCCATCAGGAAGAAATAACTGAGCTGAAGCAGAGACTAAGGTTGGGAGTGAAAAATGGGGGGGGGGGAGACTCTCCAAGGGGCAGGTCAGCAAAAATGGAGAAGAGGACCATGCTAGGTTGTAGTGCAGGGTGTACATCAAATCAGTGGTCCCCAACCTTTTTGTCACCAGTGACTAGTTTCATAGAAGACATGGAATGGGGTGGGTGGATGGGAGAGGGAAAAGGAGGCAGAGCTCAGGTGAGCTTTGGTTGCCGCCTGGTTGGGTATCCCAGCATTAAACAGTTTGGAGGAAGAGAAACCCAAAAACAAGGCAGAGAAAGAGAAACTGGAGGTGCTGGAGGGATAGGAGCATGTCAGGGAAACTCTGACATGGAGTGATACTGTTAAAAAGGGAGAGAGTGGTCTCAGTGCAAGAGAATACAGAGGGAAAACTGGGTCAGGCTGAGCTGGTGGCTCTGGATTTGTCTTCACGTTAAACTAAATCCTTCCAACGTAGGACAAAGTCTTAAATCCAGTCTCTTGGGCTCATTATAAAATTGAGGTCTCTAAACGTTAAACTTTCCAAAGGTGTCTGTTTTCCTGTTAAGTAGGAATTAATTTCTTCTATCAACACTTCCTAAGACCCTGAGAATAAGTTACTTACCCTGTCTGGGGGCACCAGTTTTGTCCTTTAACTTTCCAGTTCAAGCTATTCTATGCTTGGAAATCTACACAGTAGTATACAAACCTGAGTCCTATCATGACTGTGTTTGAGGACAGTGTTACTTTTCAACTTACTTTGTATTCCTATCATCTATATATTTTTTAAAACTTAGAAACTTTTATTTTTAAGAGGTCCATCTGCTATAGAGGTATTCTTCCAGTTTTCTGCCCAGGCCTAACCATTTTCCTAAGCATTGAGGAGGTGCCCAGAAAAATACCAGAGGAATCCACAAAAACATGTCACCAAAATTTTCCTAACAAGTAAGGCAGCTATGAAAAGTCTGCCAGTGTTCAGTCCCTCTGGAACCTGCAGCCCTTGGTAAGGCCTAACAAGGGGAAGAGCCAAGAGCTGGAGCTCGAGGTCTCCCACCTCGGCCTTGAGTGGGAGATTTTCTTTAAAACTCAGAAGCGCTCTATCCCTTTAAATTCAAGCAACGAGGAAGGCAGGTGTCAGCCAATAACCTTAACAGATGCGAAAGTGCCAAAGGAGATAGTTTTTCTACAATAGCGATAGTATCAGTAACACGGTTTACAGTAAAAGCAGAAGGTGGGGCAAAGAGTAAAGATGTCTCTAACGTGCTAATTAGGTCCGAGGCTTGGACCCAGATTTGACCAAACTCTGCGGAGCGCAAGAACAATGTACGCAGGATTCCGGGTTCAGCTCTGTACTCGCTTCTCCTGCGCCAGCGAGCAGCGCTCTTCACTAGCTTTTCGTTCGCCTGCTCCCCACTGGCCGCCTATCCCAAGGAGGATGGGCCATTTGGGTGCCACCAGGGCGTCAGAGAACGGGGCGCGCGGCCGGGAACTCCTCTGCTGTTCGCAGTCCCGCACCCGGCGCCGAGCCGGACCGCTGGTCTAAGTGCGCACTGAGAGCGCTCGCAGTCGCCGTCCGCTGCCGAACGTCCCGGGCGCGCGGTCTGCAGCCTCCTGGGCTGTGCGCGCGCTCTCGTGGGGCGTGTGCGCGCGCTCCCGTGGCGTGCGTACTCACAAAGGTGTGTTTGCTAAATCCACTACCCGAGTGTATCCTCCACTGGGCCTGAAGCAGGGTCTCGGCGGCACGGCCGCAGGGGAGTTGAAGGCTGGGTCAAGTTCCCCAGCTCCGCGCTGAGATGAGGGAGCGCGAGGGCAAGGCGGCCGCGGCCCGCTCATAAGGCGTGTAGCCCAACTACGGGGTAGGTTTCGAGCGCTCTACGCGTTTTCAGACACCTTGGCAAGCTCGGCCAGCAGCCCAGTCCCCAGGACGGAGCGGACATGGGACTCGGGGCTGCGTGCGCTGAAGCCAAGCTGGGCAGCGGAGCGGGCGCTCTCCTTCCTCACCGGGGTCTTCAAAAGTGAACTGGCATACAGCCACCGAGCGCAGCCTCCGCCTTCTTCCCCCGACCCGCAGCAGCCCCGGCTGGGAGTGGGGGGAGTTCCCCCAGGCTAGTTGGAGGGGAAGCGGACAGCCGGGCGACTACTGCCGCACCTCCTCCGCTTTCCTCTCCACCCCCTTCCCCTGGGCTCCACGCCGCATTTCTTTGTTTTGAAAGCGCCTCCTCCGCCCAGAGGCTTTTTCCCCGGCGGGCTAGTTCTGACCGGGGGGGTGGGGCCTCGTCCTGCGGGCCCCGCCCCCAACTTAGCCCAGACTCTTCTCTGGACTCATCCCCCTACATTTTCCCCTTTCATCCCCGCAGAGACCCACAAGGCGCGCCCTCACCTGCAGGACCTCAGAAGGAGGTAGGGAATTGGAAAGGGAACTTGAGTAGAAGGGGGCGCAGAGACCCACCCACTTTGGGCCAGGTCAAGAGGCCCGCCCCCTCCCGCGGGAACCCCACCTGAGCCCCGCCCCATCGCGTCACAGAAGCCTGGCATTCTCACAACGCACCGGCACCCAACCCCGCCGCCCCCGCAGCCCCCGTGTCAGCCTAGTGCTCTATTTATGTTTCTACCCAGCGATTTGCATAGGCCACGCCCCTGGCCCTAGGTTCCCCCTGTTGGTGCCCCGCCCCAGCCTTGACGTCACGGTGGAGGCCCCACCTCTTGTGCCCGTAGAAGGAGCGGCGGGCCCTAGATGGCAGCGTGGCGTCGCGGCGGCGTGTGCGTGTCGCGCTTCCTTGTGCCGTTTATAGGGTCTTGGCACTTCCGCTGTTGGGTTAGAAGCGGCGCGGTCATGGCGGAGCGCGGACAGCAGCCTCCTCCCGCGAAACGGCTGTGCTGCCGGCCGGGCGGCGGCGGCGGCGGTGGCGGCGGCGGCGGAGGCAGCAGCGGAGGCGGAGGAGCGGGTGGCGGATACAGCTCTGTCTGTCGTCCAGGCCCGCGGGTGGGCGGTGGGGCTGCCGCTGTGTGCGGGGGCGGTGCGGCGCTGGGGTTGCTGCCGCCGGGCAAGACCCAGAGCCCCGAGTCGCTGCTGGACATCGCGGCGCGCAAGGTGGCGGAGAAGTGGCCGTTTCAGCGCGTGGAGGAGCGCTTTGAGCGCATCCCGGAGCCGGTGCAGCGCCGCATCGTCTACTGGTCCTTTCCCCGCAGCGAGCGGGAGATCTGCATGTACTCGTCCTTCAACACCGGCAGCGGCGCCGCGGGCGGCCCCGGCGACGACACCGGCGGCCCCGGCGGCGCGGGCGGTGGTGCGGGCGGCGCGGGCAGCGGCAGCTCCTCGTCTTCGCCGGCCGCCACCTCGGCCGCCGGGGCCGGGGTCCCGTCGGTGGGGGCCTCCGTGGCGACGGACGGTAGCGACGAGACACGGCTTCCTTTCCGCCGGGGCATCGCGCTGTTGGAGAGTGGCTGCGTCGACAACGTCCTGCAAGTCGGTGAGTCACGGGGCAGCCTTGGGCCGGTCGGTCAGTCCGTCAGTCCCTCGGGGGCGGGGCGCGTGCCCCCTCTCCTTCGGTCAGCCCCTCAGCCCGGCGTGGGTCCGTACCCCTGGCCGGTGCCCTTACTGGCTCGGACGGTCCTCTCGAGCGGAGCGCCCATTTCCTTCCCGCCCCTCCCCGCCCCCTGTCTCCCCGGACGGGCCAAGCGCGAGTGGGAAATGAATCAGCAGGACGCGCCCCGCGGCGGGGTCGGCGGGGTGGGTGTCGGGTGCAGGGGACCCGCTCCGTTCCCCGCCCACCTCCCGAGGAGCACATCCTGGAGAACTGCTCGCTTCTAGGGAGGCTGGATGTGGACAAAGGCGTCGGCGGACTGCCGGGCTCTGGCACAGGGTGTGTGGCGGGGCCGTGCGGGGCGGGGGAGGGGGCGCGGGCCGCACAGACAATGCCGGTCCGGGCCGAACCGGCTGCCGGGCTGCGCTCTTCCTCTTCTTTCCTCCTGTCTGTCGTTCGCTCGTCTTTCTCCTCTTTCCCCTCCTCGCCTCTTCGTTTTGAGGAGAGGGGAATACATTTTCATGCCACTTGGCGGCCGCTCCTCTTAGGGCTTCGACGGGCAGGCGGCAGCGACGCTCTGGGGTCGCTGCGGCGTCTGGTCTGGCCCGAGCGAGCTCCGCCGCCTGCCCGAGGATTTAAACGTCTTTTTCTCTCTTATTTTATCTGTTTTGGAGCAGGGCTGGAGGGAGGGGAGGTGAGCTGTACCTTTCTCCTGAGGGATCTCTTGCCCCCAGGACACCCCGAATTAAATGGCGCGAGTCTGGGAAGGAGCGGCTCGCGCTTCCCTTTTCTTGGGGGCCGCGGCGGTGCCCGGGGGCTGTTGCTGCCTGAGTTTGGTTTGCGCTGGGGTGGCCCGGTGCTCGGTGCGAGCCGGGGAGCAGTTATGGGCTTTACGCTCGCTGCCGGCGGCTGCAGGAGCGCGAGGCCGAGGGGCTCCGCGGCCGCTCCCGCGTCCCTTCTGCCGCGGCCACCGGGCAGACGGGTATGACCCCCCACTTTGTTCTGATTTTCAGGTTTATTTGTGCTGCTTTCAGTTTTCTGTCATCTTCCGAAAAGGGGAAACCAAACAAAAGAGTCTCTATTTCTTTTCAGGGTTTGTAAAGTAGAAGATATTTGACAAAGGCGAGAGAGGACTTGTGATTTAAAGCAGTACTGCTCTCCTTTCTCTGACAGACCTTGAGAGTTTTCTCAAATACAGAGTTTAAAAGCTTTCCCTGTCTCCCCACCCTAACCCCACCCTAGGGTTTTTATTTTTTTCTTCCCCTGTGCAGATAGCTTTTCAGCCATAGCGATGGGGATGTTTGAGCTGACAGAAAAGAACAATGCTTATTAGTGAAAGTATCCCCTCCCCATGTTTTTCTCTTGATTGCAAATGGCATATTATCTATTCACTCTCCTATTGCTCTGTACTTTAAATTGTATCTGTGAACAGGGTACCTGACAAATGTGAAGAGGTTTGGAAACATCAGTCTCTGATTTTTAATTGTTTCCGTAGTCAGGCCCTTTTATTT
Organism: Anoura caudifer; assembly: GCA_004027475.1. Taxonomy (NCBI): domain Eukaryota; kingdom Metazoa; phylum Chordata; class Mammalia; order Chiroptera; family Phyllostomidae; genus Anoura; species Anoura caudifer. The sequence continues at coordinate 131,630 of PVKU01000242.1, forward strand.
TTATCTTTGGGAGTTAGGTGGGGGTCTGGATAGGGGCCCCAAGAGAGAATTCAGATTTGTTTTATCGTGTCTGTTTAATTTGAATTGTAATACAGTTTGCAAATGTGATTTTCTGCATGGTCATTTATTTACGAACGCATTCCCTAGTGTTGCCTTTTCTAGGTTCAGCACCCTTTCCTTCTTCTGTCTTAGAGGGGGTTCAACTTTTGAGGCTATCTTTTTAAAAAAATCTAATTAACATTCAAGTTTTTTCTTGTTTCCTGCCGGGTTGAATGGGTTGAAAGGCATCTATGGGTTCTCAATATAACCAACTAGAGTTTGCGAATTTTTATGGCTTGGCTGGCAGCGTTGAGGTTTTTCTTCCTCTTCTGTGCTTGATTCTGCTTCCGAGCAATGAGGAATGACAGGAGAGCACACAGGGAGGGTTTCTTGGCTGGTTGCATTTAAACCAGGAATTCATTGTGAAAATAAAGCCAAAGAGTGATAAATAAAAGATGCAATCTTCTCTGGGAGACAGACACACAGCGTGGGCTTTGCCTGCTTTCATCAGTGAAGAGGCCTGGGTGAGTTGTAAAAGAAAATAGTAACTTTTTGAATAGTCCCCAAAGGGGAAGGAGGCCACTGAATGTAGTTGGCATTTGTTCATATGAGGTAGGATGATGTTTCTTACAGTTCTGAAGAGTTGACCACTTCTTAGGAAATGCATTCATGCTAACCTGCAGAAATTGTGGAAAATATTCCCTGCCCTACACCCAGTTCTGCCGATTTTCTTAACTTCCAAGTTGTGTTCCTTGTGCCAGTCAGCTTAGAGATGGAAGGCTGTTAAATGCCTGGGAGCTGACGCTGTGAGATAGAAAACGTATGACCAGATTTTTTTTTTTTTTTTTTTTTGATGGAGAGTAGCTAGATTAACCATCTAATTTAGCTCTAAGTGATGGCTTGAATTGGTATACTAACTCAAGAGGCTTATTTTATAATTTTGTGATTTGAGGTAGAACTCTTTTTTTTGCTTTAGAACTTGAAATGGGAAAGAACAAAGTACAGTGTTGATAGCATCATAAGCAATTTTCTGGTATTGCAAGATTATAAGTTTCTATAGGGAGTATTCATTGACTTCTTTAGAGATGACTAAATTATAGCTACAGTAGGGAAAATCTAGTTCTTGGGCTTTATTTTACATTTACGCTGTTGAAGATTATTTAAGGATTGAGGGACAGAGAATTGAGACTTATTTGAATATACTTGGTAGTTACTTTTCAACTCCTAGATTTTAAGAAGACATTCAAAGGAGATAAATTAAACTTCTGGTGTGGTAGTTGTAATCAGTATTTAATTGATGCAGAGCTCTCCATCAGTTGATTATAGAAAGTTTTAGATGAAGGGTAGTTGGCTTATTTTTGTTAAATGACAATATATTGAAGCTTTGTTGAAGATGCTTGTGTGTAAATATTATTGATGTCATTTAATGACTTAGAAGTCACATCAGAAAATCTCCCCAATATTTTGCCTGGGAAAAAACTTTATAATATGAGGTAAAATTTGAATTATAAACAAAAGTAAATAAATGCAGTCGTGTAAAATGCCTAAAAATTTCTGCAGGACTGAAAACATGATAAACCAAGCTAAACAGCTAACTGGGGCAAATATATCTAGCATGTTTGACCAAAGGCTGACAGAGAATTCCAAAAAGTTCTTTAAAAAAAAGATGAATAAACCCAGTAGAAAATGGGTAACATGTTTCACAGAGAAATGCACACGATTAAATGTACCTCACTTTACAAAGAGACACAATAACATGCCTCCCTTATGAAAGACACAAGTAAAAATAACATGCTGTCTTTCTCACATGGATGAAGACTAACAAGATGGGTAGGCACTACTCAGAATGGATGGAGGAGGTGGGAACAGGATGCTTGCTTCCCTGCTGTTTGGCATAATATTTGTGTCGTTTCTAGGAATTCTGTAGATATACTAACATTAGTGCACAAAGATGTTTACCATACAGTGAGCAATGCTCATTGCTGTATGGTTTGCAGTACTGAAAAGCTTAGAATCATCTACACTTCTATTGGAAGGGAACTGATTAAGAAGTACTCATGGAATACTATGCAACCATGGAAAAACTTGAAGTAGATTTATACATACTGACAAGGTGACCTGAATATTTTATTTTAAAACAAGCCAATTGTCATAATATGCTGTGACTTCTGTTTAAAACAAATTCTGTTTAAAACATTGAATAGTGGGTATTTTTGGGAAAAGGGCAGTTAAGTGAATGGGCAAGGTTTTATGGGGAGGTTTACTTTTCATTTTATGTCTGCCTTAAGGTTGGGTTTTTCATAAAACCAGCAGCTTATATTTTTGTAATACAAATTTTAGAAAAATTATTCTTGTCTTTTTAGTTCATTTATATTCGTGTGTGTGTGCATGTGTGTGTTCCCTTTCTGAAGACCCAGTGGACATTTAATTTTATTTGGCTTTGAAACACAGTTTCTTTATTAGTGACTATCATTTTAAAAGCAAGAAATCTCTAAAAGCAAAACTAGGATTTTGTATGAGAAAGAAATAGATAAGGTTTAAAAGGGTTTTTTTTTATGTCTTTTAAGAAAGCTATGCCTTTTAAAAATTACTCGATTGGATCTACTAATCCTACAATCCTTACATGCTTTATATTTTTGTGTTAGAGAAGTAATTTTCTTCAGTGATGCAAAATGAGTTTGTTACCTCTAAGGAGCTTACTTATTATATACATATGATAGAACAAACTCGAGTGTTAAAAATTTTTATAGGGTAATCATTAAACTTGAACTGCTTTTGACCTTCAGCTGTAAGAGGACAAATATCCTAGAAAAGAAAGCAGATTATAGGTAAGTGTAAACATTTTAGAAACAAAGCAGATTATAGGCTACTATTTTTTAAATGGTAATGAACTACATGGAATTTACAAAACAATTTTTAGTTACCTTTCAGATAACTATGATACAATTTTAGGAATGGTGTTTTCTCACAACAAAAAGGCCTAATTTAATTTTCTTAGTTTATTAATTTTTTGACATATCTAACTAAATGTTTAGGGATTCCTGTAAATTAGAAAACATGAGCTGTTTCCTCCTTTAAATGGACTCTATCTCCTGAGGAATAAGTATCAAATGATAATTTTGAAAAAAAATGTTACATAGTCTTATCCCATGAAAAGTGACTCTTCTTTCTCAGTGCTGGCCAGAGTCTCAAAAATAAAGTGTGTTGGTTATATTTGTTTAAAAAATATGAGTATCTTTTCCAGTTTTTGCTTTCATTGCTTAGTGTTTTGCCGAGGATATGCTTTGTACATGGTTTTCAGTTCTTTAAAAACAGGACTACTGCTTTATTTTTTTCATCTAAAAAGGGTAGCTAAAGCAAGCTTTGGAGAGAATGCAGTGCAAAATCTGCTTTTCATTTTGAAAGACTGACTTTCAGCTGATAGGAAGCAAGCTGTTGTTAAACCTATGCTATTTTATATTTGTGGGATTTTTGAATAATTATTAGTTTTATGTCAGCTAATACGTATGCATATATATATTTATGTATTTGTAACTAATTTGATGTCACAAGTGAGCAGAAAAGGAGACAAATGAACCCAGATGTCATTTGAGTATATTCCAGTGACCTCTATGTATAGATGCACTATTCCATTTCTTCTTGAAATAAAATACTAACAGACGACAAGACAGTTTTTATGAAATATTTTGTGTGATAGCTATTACTGACTTGTAGAGTTATGTAGATTTTCAAGATGAAAAGATAATCTCAATTCCAGCTTCTTCCATTTTACTGATGAGAAAACTGAGGCGCAGACATGTTGAGTAATTTGCAAAGTTAATTTTGTGTCTGTTTTTCCACTACTTGGCTGCCTCTTAATTTGCTGCAAATGTTTCGTGAGTCTCAGAAATCAGAAAAATATTCTAGAATATAAATTGACTGGACTGTTAGATTATTTGCTAACATTTTTTCGAATGTTATAAAAGTATTTCTAGACAGCATTTTAATTGGCCACATTCTAATGGCTTCAGTTAAAGCAGTGATTCTAGCACACTGAATTCATGGTAATGTGAAACATTTATAGACACTTTTGAAAACTGTAGAGATGTTATAAAATGAGATTTAAGTTCAAGAAAAGTTAGTTATGATTGCTGACTATATGAAACTATATTATGTGAATGTACATGAAAATCTGCATATACCCATATAATGAATTGACTGAAAGTTGAAAGTGCTTGTGCCGAATGGCAGAAGTGAACATCCACCCATAAGATATTCGACTGCTCTGAATTTATGAAATATGTTTATGAAAACTTACCTGGTAGTGTCTGTATTTGACCTGTTGTACAGTTTTTATTGTTGTTGTCAGTGTCCTCCCACCAATAAATGGTACATGCATAACCTTTAGATACACTTCTTTCACATAATTGATGTGGCTTCAAAACTTAGTAACCTCTCTAATTTTAAAGGCCTCTTTGGTTTGGTATTTTCCTTCAATGAGCTGAACATGATTTATGGTGAGCCTCCTAATACTACTGCAACAAAATTTACCAATAGTAATAATAGCAGTTAACACTTTAATCGTAATTAACCATGTGCCAGATACTGTTCTAAGTACTTTATATTTCTTAACAGCCCTGTGAGGTACTTGTATTTTCTCATCTTATGGATGAGAAAACTGAAGCATAGGAAAAAGGCACAAGTAACTTTTGCTTAAGGTCACACAAGCTGGTAAATTACAGAGCCAGAGACGACCTATCTGGCAGGAACTCCTCTCTAACCTTAATACTGCCTGTGATGATTCATCATGAAAGAGGATGAATCTAAAAAAGGTTCATCTTTAGGTTTATAGTCTCTTGCTACTTTCTAGAGTGGCCAGGATTTTAAATTGTATTCCTAGCTATGATTTATAATGTATATTTTTAAAGTTTGAGTTGAAAACCTGTATTTAAAAAATGCCTTTTATGAATGAATTTCAGTTTTGGAGTATGGTTGTGAGGGGTGACCTTTGATCATCTTCTATCAGACGTTTTTAACTTTTGAAAGACAACATGTAGGCTAGATCGAATTGTAATATGTATATACTGAAGGTAATTTCTCAAACGACATTTAAGAAATTTTATATTTATCTCATTTAAGGCCCTTTTTAACTGTTACGATTAAAAATTACACTATTTCTTATTAAAGGTAAAAAGATAAAAATTCTTAGAGATAGTTTGTTGGAAGGATGTTAATTGAAAGGATTCAGTAGAACCTGCCAGTACATTGCAGCTTTTACTAACTGAATAAGCTGATCAGATAAATTGGAAGAAACTTATTTAGTGAATTAATGTGCCTAAAATTCAGATGACCCACTGTCTGGTCCTGGGTTATTTAACAGTCTGTTTACTTAAAACATTTTTCATTGTTAATTGGTGTCAGATCCATAATGTTGGAAGGTATTATACAGAAAAAAATGCATAAGAAGATAGCATGTAGATAGATCAGGGGTATCAAACTCAGTTTCACTGGGGGCCACATCAGCCTCGCGGTTGCCTTCAAGGGCCAAATGTAATTTTAGGACTGGATAAATGTAACTACTCCTTAACTAGAGGCAAGGAGCTCGGTGCTGCCGCCAGGTAGAAACAAGGTGCTGGGCCGGACAAAACAAGGTGGAGGGCCCGATTCAGCCCTCGAGCCTTGTGTTTGCCACCTGTGACATAGAATGAGTCTACAGAAGCAAGGTTAAATTTTTGTACTTAATTTAAGTACACAATACAATTTAGAATGTTACATGTGCCATATTGTACCTGTTAAATATTTGCTGACAGTGACGAGCATTTTTATACATGAAGTATGGGTATTTTATAATTATAGTATAAAGGGCAGAACCTGGAACCTCTTCTTGGTGTTAATGTTTCTTTGTGTAAAGGCCTGCAGAAGTTGAAAGGGTAGGGCACTGTGTTTGTTACTGCTGAACCTATGCGTCCTGCTACTGCTTTATATAATTCATTTCTATGAAGAAGGTGTTCATGGATTTTATAAGTGTTTGTCATAAAGTAAACCTTTAAAACTCTAATGCCAGAAGTTTATAATCTGATTGTAGTATGTGAATAAGGACTTTTTTAAATTTTTAAAATGTTTGCCCTGTTTCTTTCTATTTTTTAAAAGCATTAAGTTAGCAGTTAGGATTTTGTACTCTTGCTATCATTTACTAGTTTTCTCTTCCTTCCCTCCCCTAGTTATCACCTGTGTTACTTTTGTCTTACACGTTCTATACTTTCTCTAGACCCCCGGTAAAGCTGAGGATTGAAATGACCGATGACTACTTTGTGATGATGGAATCAAGTAGGACTTGAGGGCAGGAGCTGGAATAGCCTCTGAACCCAGCCTGCCCCAGAGCTCCATTTTCTCCCTCCCTTCCCTTCCTGTCTTTCCTCTCTTCCTTCCTTTTTAGGACTTGGAGAAGGGTGTTGGGGAAGAGACAAGTAGGAGGGAGTGGTAGGAAAAAAGGCAAGAACTTGAAAGAGGTAGGAAGTACCAATGACTAAGAATGTATTCTGTACCTTTCTATCCCTGAAGTTGTCCCCTCTCCTCTAACCTCCCTTGATTTAGGGAAATAAAGTTGAGGTCACAAGGACCTATGTGTTCCAGCTGCTGCTTGGTTGCTATTTTTAGCCTGGCTCTACATCAGGCTGGCACCAGGCCATGATGGCATAGGGCCAGCATGTTGTGGGACTGTTGGCAAGTGTCAAAAACTAAGTTTTTAGGAATCAAACGAAACTAATTGTCAGACATACTCTGTGCTGTAATATTCTTCTAACCTCAGTTTTTCAAAATGGGATGTGCGTTTTTAAATTTTTTTAGAAAGGATTCATTTTTGTCAGTAGTCATACTACTATACCTTTTTGATGGGAGAAAGATTTAAGGATTGCCATATCAGGTCAGACTTAACACCCAGCTCGACAATTTTGGTTTTGTTGGCGGCACCAAGAGATGTGAAAGTTGCTCGATTAATTTAGTATGCCTTGGGTGTCTTTAGAGTTTCCACCGCTGTTGAAGTGTGGAGTCTGAATTCGTTTATATAATTATAGGTGTTTTTAAAATACCTATAATTATATAAACATCAGACATTTAAAAAAATACATGTACTGATTTTTGTGTAGTTGTCAATGTTCCCTTTGCTCACAAAGTTGTGTGTGTTTAGGTTATTGCCGTAGGAATATATTTAACAAATAAAAAAGCCCACTGTTTATTGTTGTAGGAAGCAGCTAGGTTTAGGTTGAAATATCAGTATCTGGGTCTAGATTTTGTGTACACTAGAGTCAGTATTAAGTGGACTGTATTTGCAAACTGAGTTTCGAACTTTTGGATGCACGCATGAACTTACAGACTTAGTTGATTATCAGTTGTACTCACAAAGAAAAATTGTTGTATTTGTTCTTGAATAATTTTGGAGAGAAATAAAAAGAATGTCACAATGTGAATCTGTATCTTTAAGAGGGACTTTGATTAAGCGTAACGGTATTAATATTCTCTCCATTGGTGGTACACAGAAAAGCTGAGGGTAGGTTAGGGGTGATTTTTTAGTGTATCATGGACTACACTAAATATGAATAGAAATAAGGATGGTAATTATCCACTTATTCAATGAATAGTGGTATAATGTACTCAGATCTGTTGGATGGCAGGGTAACATTTAGTTTATTGATCTGATGGCCTTCTTAAGAAGGTACAAAATAATTGGCCAAAATAACTAGAAATAGAATCAAATTGATTTTTCTTTCTCACATTGTCTTTCAGGTAGTTATTGGGTGAATTCTGCTGAATTCACTTTTGTGAAGTAAGAAAGCATTAGGTGGAAGATAAAACCAGTTCTAATAAAAAATGGGAAGAAGACCCAAATAGGCATTTCTCCAAAGAGGACATACAGGTGGCCAATAGATAATAGGAAAGATGCTCAACATGACTAATCAGAGAAATGCAAATTAAAACCCCAATGAGATATTACCTCACACCTGTTGTGAGTAAATCAAGAATGCGGTAAAAAGGGGACCCTTGTGCTCTGTTGATTGGATGGCAAATTGGTGTAGCCATTATGAGACACAGTATGGAGGTTCCTCAAATAATTAAAAATAGAACTACCTTATGACCCAGCAGTCCCACTTCTGGGTATTTATCCAAAGTTAATCAAAACACTAATTTGAAAAGGTATGTGAATCCTTGTGTTCATTGCAGCATTGGTTACAATAGCCAAGATACAAGAAACAACCTGTGTCAGTTAATAGATGATTGGATAAAAATGTGGTATATATCTACAATGGAATATTACTCAGCCATAAAACGAATGAAATCTTAACTATTGCAATACCATGGATGGACCAAGAGGGTATTATGCTCAGTGAAATAAGTCAGAAAAAGACAAATATTATATGATTTAACTAATATGTAGACTCTAAAGGACAAAAATAAATGAAGAAACAAACAACCTCGTAAATACAGAGTACATTTTGATGGTTGCCCAACAGGAGGAGGGTTGGGAGTCTGGGTGAGTTGAAGGGATTAAGAAGTACAAACTGGCAGTTACAAAATAGTGACGAGGATATAAAGTGTACAGCCGTATGGAGTATAGTCAATAGTATTAGAATAATTACGTATGGCGTCAGGTGGGTGCTAGACTTATCAGGGGGATCACTTTGTCAGTTATATAAATATCTAACCACTATCCTGATACCTGAAACTAAAATAATACTGAATGTCAACTGTAACGGACAAGAAAATTTAAAAAAACAATGTAAAGTGAGGGATTAGTGAAAGGTGAATTGCTGGTCTAACAGCTTACAGAAGGCAGATATTACAGTTCATTTAAATTCTTACATCTTAAAGTGATTCTTACATTGTGGATTAAGAGCAAGTTGGGCAGCTTGCTGTTACTGATCCAAGAATATTTTATTTCTTTACTTAGGGTAAAAATAAAAATTTTATTAGGAAATATAATCAGAATGTCTTAGGGAAAGAGTATTGATACAGTAGCAACCATATTGAGCTATGTCACAGTGTAGTAATTATACTGTATGTTACCTTTCTGCAGGTAGAGGTTATGGTAGGCATTAAAAAAGTGCCTTGGAGATAGAGCCATTCATCTATGTATGTATGTTTCTGCAGATGGGGTGTGTGTGTGTGTAAAATTTAATATGTATGTAACATTGTAATCTACTCTGTGGTAGTAGGTAAGTGAGTGTCTTTTGGATCCTTACTTTAATATGGATTTTATTTAGGGGAGTCTTGTAAAAGATGTAGTTCCAGCTTAAATAACAAGCTTAATGAAAACCAAAGCCCAGAAGGTAGTTTGACTATTGCTGTTTAGAGTCCTTATAAGCAAAGTGCTCAAATGACGTTCCTTATTGGAGCTTGTCAGAGCAGTTTCTTTGCAGTTTTCATGGATCTCTCTTAGCAACTTATTAAAAAGGCATTTTGTCTTAAGCTGTTTCATAAATAGCAGGAAATTCCAAAGTTCTGGATAGTATTGCATTTTTGCTTTCAAAAGGACTATTGCAGTAGAGAAAAGAGTTTTTAAAAAAGTATTTATTTTAACATTAATTTATGGCAAAGTACTTTCAAATGGACAGATTTTTAAAAAAAAAATCTTGTTTCAACAGTAATTTTAGTTTCATTCATGATTTTTTGTGCTCATTTATTTTTTATAATTTGTTTGCAGAGTTTATAATACTAGATTTGTTAGACCAAAATTTGGTGCTATCAGAGCCAGTGACTGAGTTTATTCAAAATTCAGTGTTATATATTACATCTGAATTGGTATTAGTAGCTTAAAGCTTAGCAGTGGTTTGTCTTTTGATTTTGATGGATCATGAGACTTCTGTGTTCTTCTGTGAAATTTAATTTTTGACATAATGATATGGTTCGTAGTTTTTAAACTGTGTACGTGTGTGTTTGAGGGTTTCGGGAAGGTAATGGTGTGCTAAGCGGTGGTGGGTTAAACTCAGAAAAGCACAAATTCAAGTAGCCACGTTTGAATATAGAGGGTTCTTTTCCTCCCCTCTTTCAGTTCAGGAATTTATATTTCATTGGGCTGTTTATTTAATGTTGTTGTATAAAAACTTATTTCTTACTTATTCCCCTCCCCACCATTCTTCTGTTAAAGGTAGCGACAGTTCAGAATGTAATCTGTGAAAGTTAACTGTATGACAGTCTCTCTTGTGGTGGTTTTAGGGATGTACTGATTGTTGCATCTCTAAAAGGCCAATTTAAAAAATTCACCCCTTGAGTTGCTGTTTCCATTTTTGATCTTGCATAGTTGTAGAGGAACTAGTTTTCTCCTTTTTGGTTTAACCTTTTTAATCATTTAAAATTGAGCTTTGAACCCAACTCTTTCATGAAGGCTTATTTAATGAATCTAGGAGAGTTTATATCCTGACTCATTCAAGAAGCCTTACTTGACGAATCTAGAATCATTATTCTATTTTTAAAAAAGGTAAAATAGTAAATAAATAAGTACATTCAGATAATCTGGTTTTCTTCCAGTGAAAGTAGATAGACCTTCTAAAATTCTAAAAGGGGTCGTTGCAGAGGCTGACACTGGCCTGATTAATGACCTTTTCTAAACTTGAGAACACAGGTGTGGAACTCACCTTTGATATAAAAAGTGGAGGAAATGGACAGTTTCTTAGAATTCCAAGTCAAATCCTTTTGTAGGATTGTAGGATTGTAAGCATCTTTGATAGAGGGAGCAATGGTTGGCTGTAAAACAATTCAAAACAGAAATGCTAACAAATAAATGTAAAAATATTCTGCCATATACTGTTACAGAGTCATTTTGAGTTTCCTGTATGTTTAGTGTTATTTTTTGGGATGAGAATAAGAGTATTTAAATACAAGGTCTCCTTTGGGAGTAAAAAATGAATCTGCTAGATGGAAAAAAAAATTCTGGCAAATTACATATCCAGGCCAGCCAATTCTGTAGTATTAATTGTGCAGTGTGTATATAGTAGATATTGAAATAGCGCTTGAATGAATAATAGACTTAGATTATAAGCCAGTCATTGTGAGTGCTTGTATGAAATTCTGTTAGTTGAAAACAGCAGCTCCAAGTTCTAATTTCTATTTGATTTTCTGAATCTGAGCTGCATAACTTAGTTTCTAAGAGTTATTTTGAGTAGGGAATGACAACCAGATAGGCAGATTGGTCTTTAGGACTTGGTTTATTATTATCAGTACACCTCTACAGATACTATGTTATGTTACTTTCTGACTTATTTGAGGGGACTTTTCCTTCAAGCTTCTTAACTTATTAACAGCATCAGCCAAATAGCTGTTCTGAAAACATTTTTTAAACTACTGGTAGGTAGTTCCAACTTCTAAAAAGAAAATAATTTGGGCTTTCCTGTTTAGAATAATACTTTTGGGTTACCCAAGGAAATAACTTGGATTTATAATGCCCCTGAGGAATTAAGACATCGTTTTTCATTTTATTTGATCATTCACTTTTTTAAAGAAACTGGCAAAAATAAATTCAATTAGTTTTTTTAACCTTTTTTTCCCAGATGACTTGCAAAGCAGATACAATTTCAAAATATCCCACAAGATCTTACACGTTGTGAAAAGATACTGGCTAATTAATAGGAGTGGTTTATTAAACTGGTTTACAAAATGCTGATGGAGATAGGCTTTCCCTGGAGATAGGCTTTGCTTAAGACTCAGTTTTGCATAAAATGGGATAATCCAACCAGTTTTTTTGAATAGTCATTTAACAGTAAGGGTATATTCCCAACGATTGGTTCCTGAGAGGGATGGGTTATTCAGGTATTAGGTGCCCACTTGTTCCCATTTGCCTAGTCAATCTTGTTTTATGCCTCTTTTCCTGGCATAATTAGGAATTTTTACTTATAAGTATTCTAGTTCAGATGCTAAGCCCATATAGTTTATATCTTATATTTCAGAAAGAAGGGGGCATTTAATAAATTGTTTAAAATTATGCTATGTGTTTTCATGTGCATATACTCCAGCCTCTTTGTTAGGGAGAGAGCAATAGGGAGAGGGAGAAGGGGAGGGACAGAGGAGTTGTTTAAGATTGAAAGGAGACCTTTGGCTTATCTCTGGTCTTATCAGCTGGCTCCACTCAATCTCTTGAACATAGAAAATACATGATTTCTGTCTGGGTTCTCATTCACACAGAAAGGAAGACATTAATTAAAGATTCGCAATATCTACTGGTTTGATTGTGATGTGTCCCAACACCCCCGGCTTCCCCATCTTCCATTCCCTGCACCCTTCCCCCTCTTTTTTTTTTTACAATTTAATGACATGTAAATTTTTAAATTTTTTTAAAAAAGATTTTATTTACCTATTTTTTAGAGAGAAGGGAAAGAGTGTAGAAAGAGAGGGAGAGAAACATTGATCAGTTGCCTACTGGACATGCCCTGGCCAGGGACCGAATCTTAAACCCAGACATGTGCCTTGACCTGTAATTGAACCTGTGACCGTTTGGTTTGCAGGACAATAGCCAGCCAACTGAGCCACACCAGCCAGGGCTAAATTCTTATTTAATGTTGATTTTTTTGGCACATGTTTGTATTAACAATAAAATTCTATTTGTACATTTTTAACCATAGATTTGATGTTCAGAGGTACTGCTCATTTTAGGTACTTGCAGTTAGCCACATCAGTGAGTGTATCATTTGCTAATCACATGGTGATGTTATCCTGTTATTCTATTAACCTGTTACTATTTCATTATGATTGTAATTGTTGCCTGATCCAGTGCAACTAAATGGAACATACATTATCCAACAAAGTGTGGTATGGTCTTAATGTCTTAATGCCTCCCTTGTTTTCGACTCTAATTATTGATGAATTTTACCTTCACTTGGAACTGTAGAATTAGTCTCCCTAAAGTGGAATGGGGCTCATTGGAAAGAGGCCTGGCTAAGATCACTTCAGTGACATTCAGGAATAGAATGGGAGTTTGTGTATTAACCTAGTCACTTGGGGTTTAGTGTCTGGGCTTCCCTGAATTTTTATCATGGGCAAGTAGAGGATAACAAATAAATACTCAGTTGCAGATACATTTTCTGAATTTCTCAAGCTACATTACTGTTTAGTTGAGGTCTACATTTCCTTCTTTTGGGGGCTTGAATCAATAAAAAGAATTGACTAACCTTTGCCTCCTGATTTAAAGATGTACCAGTAGAGACTTCTGGCCAAGATGGAGGCGTATGTAGATACACTTTCCTTCTTTGCACAACCAAAAAAAGGACAACAACAAATTTAAAAACAAAAAATGACTAGACCTGCCAGAAAAACTGAACTCTATGGAAGTCCAACAACCAAGGACTTAAGAAGAAACATTCATCCAGACTGTTAGGAGGAGTGGAGATGGACAGCTGGTGAGAGTCCACATATGTGTGTGGAAAAAGCAGGGAGGAACAATTGGGCAGTGAGATAGACTGGGCAGCCCAGGGTTCCAGCTCAGAAAACTAAACCTTTAAAATCTCTGGCTGTAAAAATCTGTGGGGGCTGTTGCAGCAGGAGAAACTCCTAGCTTCATAGGAGAGTTGGTTGGAGACACCCCAGGATCCTAGAATGTACACAAGCCCACCCACCTGGGAATCAGCACCAGAACGGCACAATTTGATTATGGGTAGTGGGGAAAGTGACTGAAAGCCGAGAGGTGAGCATACAGCACTGTTCCTCTCAGACCTCTCCCCCACATACATTGCCACAAGGCAGCAAAGTGGATTGCCCTGCTCTGGTGAATACCTAAGGCACTGCCCCTTACAACATAACAGGTGCACCAAGACAAAGAAATATGGTCCCAGTGAAAGAACAGATCAAAACTCCAGAAAAAACTAAGCGATGAGGGGATAGCCAACCTATCAAATGCAGAGTTCAAAACACTGGTAATCAGGATGCTCACAGAAATGATTGAATACAGCTGTAAAATAAAGAAGTGAAAGCTATACAAAGTGAAATAAAAATATACAGAGAACCAACAGTGAAGGGAAGAAAACCAGGACTCAAATCAGTGATTTGGAGCAGAAGGAAGAAATAAACATTCAACCTGAATAGAATGAAAAAACAAGAATTCAAAAAACTAAGCAGAGGCTTAAGAACTTCTGGGACAGCTTTAAATGTTGCAACATCCAAATCATAGGGGTGCAGAAGTAGAAGAGGAAGAGCAAAAAATTGAAAATTTATTTGAAAAAATAATGAAGGAGAACTTCCCCAATCTGGCAAAGGAAATACACTTCTAGAAAGTCCAGGAAGCTCAGAGAGTCCCAAACAAGTTGGACCCAAGGAGGAATACACCAAAGTGCATCATAATTACGTTACCCAAGATTAAACATAAGGAGGGAATCTTAAAAGCAGCAAAAGTAAAACACAGTTACCTACAAAAACGTTCCCGTAAGACTGTTAGCTGATTTTCAAAAGAAACCTTGCAGGGAAGAAGGGACTGGAAAGAAGTATTCAAAGTCATGAAAGGCAAGGACTTACATCCAAGATTACTGTATCCAGCAAAGATATCATTTAGAATGGAAGGGCAGATTAAGTGCTTCCCAGATACGGTCAAGTTAAAGGAGTTCATCATCACCAAGCCGTTATAAGAAACGTTAACGGAACTTAGACCTAAGAAAAAGAAGTGATCAAAAATAGGAACAGTAAAATAACATCAAACTTATAACTATCAACAAATGAACCTAAAAAACCAAAAACCCTGAACAGCTAGAAGAGGAATAGAACCACAGAAATGGAGATCACATGGAGCTTTATCAGTGGGGAGGGGGAGGGGGGAGAATTGGGGGAAAGGTACAGAAAATAAGAAGCATAATTGGTAGGTACAAAATAGATGGGCAGAGGTTAAGAATAGTATAGGAAATGGAGAAGCCAAAGAACTTACATGTATGACCCATGGACATGAACTAAGCTGGGGGAATGCTGGTGGGAGTGGGGGTGCAGGGAGGAGGGATAGAAATGGCCGAAAAAATGGGACAAGTGTAATAGCATAACCAATAAAAAAAACTTTGAAAATATTTACAAGTAAAGTATTCAGAAAAGGTTTCAAGTGAAATTTTTAGAACTTACTATGAACTCTGAAATCTTGGCTGTATATATTTTTTCCTTCAATTTTGTTTTTGGGTGATCTCATAAGCCTCTGTCATTGAAAAGCTCTTGCTGTTGTGGCCTGACCTGACTACCCAGTCCACACTCTTTTCTAGCTATCCAGTTAAAGGCCTGTTAGTGGCCTTTTCGTACTTCTGATGTGTCTTGTAGAGGTTTTCTTTTTATCGTATGTTCCCTCTTTCTATGTATGTACACTTATGCATGAGGAAGAGTGGGCTTCCATGTATTAGTAAGAGTGTAATAATCATAAATTTTGGTTGGGTAGGGATCAGCTTCTTTTTTTTAAGAGAAAGTTATCTTTTTTTTTTGTTGTTGTTGTTTAATATTTTATTTTTTTTAATTTTTTTATTTTAGTTGTTCTTGTACAGTTTTCTGTCTTTTGCTCCCATTCCAGCCCACCGCCCCAGCTCTCCCCTCCCCCCTCCCATTTCCACCCCGCTAGTTTTGTCCATGTGACCTTTATACTTGTTGCTCCAAACTCTTCCCCTTTCCCCCTGAAATTCCCTCCCCTCTCCCCTCTGGTGACTATCAACCCCTTCTCAATTTCAGTGTCTTTGGTTATATTGTGCTTGTTTGTTTGTTCTGTTGATTAGGTTCCTGTTAAAGGTGAGATCATAAGATATTTGTCCTTCACTGCCTGGCTTACCTCACTTAGCATAATGCTCTCCAGCTCCATCCATGCTGTCGTGAAGGGTAGGAGTTCCTTTAGAAAGTTATCTTTTAAAAAAATATTTTATTTATTTATTTTTTAGAGCAAGGGGAAGGGAGGGAAAAAGGGAGAGAAACATCAGTGAGTGGTTGCCTCTTGCATGCCCCCTACTGGGGACATGGCCTGCAACCCAGGCATGTGCCCTGACAGGGAATCAAACCGCTAACCTCTGGTTTGTGAGCTGGCCCTCAGTCCACTGAGCCACACCAGCCAGGTTTTTTTTTCCCCCTAAATGTAATCATTGTGTTTTCTTCCATTACCATTTAGTCCCCTTATATTTCCCTTCTCCCAGTAATCACCACACTGTTGTCAATGTTCATGAGTCCTTTTTCTCTCAATCCCTACACCCCCTCACTGTCTCCCCCCTCCCGCAGTAGTTGTCTTCTTACTCTCTAAGGGATTAGCTCTTAAAATCCAGATTGGGGTGAGGAGGATGTTGCTTCTACAGTTCCTGTGGAGAACTTTTAGTGGCTTCACCTTTGCTTGGAGGACTAAAGTTATCATGGGTGTGCAATGCCTGGCTTTGTTCAGCCTGGACCCTCATCCGCCTCTTGCACATTTTCTCTCTTTCTCTTCACCTTCCTCTAGACTGCCCTGCCAGTTGCCTGTGCCCATGTTCTTTTTTCTGCTTGGAATGTTCTTCCTTGCTTGGTTCATGACTTAATTATCAACTTGGCTCAGAGAAATCTGACAAAGAGCTCTTTCCTTTGTAACCTTAATCATTTTTTGATTGTCTCTTCCATTAGAACGTGTGTGTATATCTGTCTGTACTTTTGTATCCATGGCTCCTCGTTACAGACAACCTTTTGCACATAGTTGACTTTCAGAGAAAGCTTGTTGAACAAATAGATGAAAGACGTGGTTATTTTACTTGGGAAATATTTTCCTAACTCTCCAGGAAGAGGCACTGCTTTTACTCAGAGGTTTCATCTACCCCCTGTCCCACAAAGAATGTGTCTGTTTGAAAAACAGCCCAGTTTTGTGTTTGTGGTTGCTTTGGGCCACTCCTACATTCCTCCAAGGTACATTTTCATGCATTTCTGCTGTAAGAGGGACTTTCTTAGAAGAGTTTGAGAAGCTCCCTTTTCAAGGTCAATTGTTTTGGTATATGGGTTTATATGATACGGTCTGAGAAATTTATGTTTGTCATGTATTCTGTGGGGAAAGCCAAATAGCCAAAAGTTTTGAGAGGATGGTAATGTGTGTAGTTAGAACAGGAGACTCTTGCCCACTTATGTAGGTCAGTTCTCTTCTCTCCTTTTTCTCTTGCATGAGCAGTTGTGTTCCATGATGGTGGGCAGGGCAGAGCTGTGTGCAGGGTCACAGTGGGTGGCACAGCAGGTCTCTGTGCAACATTTTTTTCTATTTGTTACTTTGTGCATTTTGTCTGTGAGCTTTTTCAATCTTTTTATTTTTTTATCATGTCAATCTTTGGTTCCTTACGTTAATTGAACTCAAAAGTAGGCTAGGATGATGCAAGTAAGAAATATTAAACAAGTATCTGCCATATAAACTTATTTCTAACTATTAAAGCAATCTTGGACATAACTGAACTTTTTTTTCCGTACCTAGTATTCATTTACTATTTTATATAGTGCCAGTCCATAACTCTACCACTTTTTGAGTACCAGTTCTGTTCCTTTACAAGCATGATCACTCTTCCTTTAGAGGGTATTACCTTTAGGATGAAGGTAGTATTGTCTTTATTCTGTGGCTGAGGAAACAGAGACATGAGGTTTTAAGTCACTTGTCTAGTAGCACCTGGGCCCACTAGCTCTTGAGTGGGATCTTTTTACTGTACCATCTTCTTTTCTAAGTGTTGCTAGGGGCAGCTTGTCTTCCTGATGTGCATGAAGGAAATCATTCCTTCATGGATATATGACCCGTAGTACCTTCTTGTTTCAGAGCTGATACTAGACTCAGTTGCAGATGATTTTTTTTTTGCTGGTTTGGTTCACAGCATTTGATGAAATTAATAGTTTGACTTGAAAGAATTACAGTTTTCTTTAATGGGTTCCTTAATTTTACTGGGAGACTTGGGGACAGTGTATATAGAAGATACTTCAAAGTGAAGATTAATATAACAGAAGCTCTGTGAGGCAGCTGAGGTGCACACGGCACTGTTACTGGAAGGCAGCTGTGGATGCTGGTGGGTTGTGTTAGCAGCTCCGTTGATGGAGAGATTTAGCAGTTTGCTGAAATGCTGTGGACATTCTCTTACTATTAAATTATAGCCTAAAGACTTTTGTCACTCTTAGAGCAAGCCTTAACATTTTTTCTTTACCTCTTGTTTTTGGGAAACGCCTCTGTTTACAGGTGAGGAAAGATTAGATGTCTTTCTAGGCAACATCCAGGGTCTTTCCTGTCTCCTTATTCTCTCTTGTGTGTAACCATGAGACTATATAAAGGAACATTTTTGGAGACTAGGATACCAAGATTTTTATTTTTTCAGTTGGGAGTAGGCAGTGTTGTAAGGGTATGCAGTCTGACTGGCTAATAGTAAAGTCAGAACACTGTCCTTCCTTATAAGATGTGTACTATTACATTTGCCTTCTTGTGACCTCATTCCTGCTGCCACTTGTACCCTGTCCTGTAATTATTGAGCTGTCTGTATACTCAACTTTTATACCATAGGGGGTTTGTCTGCAGCAGTTGCCATTTATTTACTATGTAGAATTGTCACAAGTTAAAAGCTTAGAAGTCTATATAACTTGTCATAATTTTAGCACTTTAACTTATTAAGGTGCATGTTTTGATTATTTGATTTACAAAAAGTGCCATATAAAAATCCACCTATGCTGTATAATTGCCAAAATACTGAGTAAGCTCTGCTTTTTATGACCATGTTATGGGATGAGTAATTACTCTCTAGAGTGAGTGGTTCAGAATAAAATAACTATATACCTAAGGTGTGATGTGGCACCAGATGTATTTAAGCCCCAAAGGTATGTAATTATCTTACTAGTCTTCCACATACACACAAGTATTTACATTTATGCTTATGGCAAGAATTTTATGTGCAAAAGAAAACTCACCTTCTGATAAGTGAAGAACAGTCCATTGTTTTTGAAGAGCTCAGGTTGTTTGGTATTAGAGGTATCATTTCAATCCCTGTGCATTTCTTTTCTTCTCCCTTTTTTTACGATTTTAATTTATTTTTAGAGAGGGGAAAGGAAGAAAAAAGAGAGGGACAGAAACATCACTGTGTGGTTGCCTCTCGTGCACCCTGGCCTGCAACCCAGGCATGTGTCCTGACTGGGAATTGAACCGGAGACCCTTCGGTTCATAGGCTGGTGCTCAATCCACTGAGCTACACGAGATGGGGGCCTGTGTGTTTCTTTAGGGTATCATTTAAATGCATACATCACTGAATTCTAGAGTAAACCAGTACCAAATTCTGGCTTTCAAATGTTAAGGATAATATAGAGAGTTTTTTTAAAGTACCATGTTTATGATTTATAAACTGTACTTTACTCTGCCTCTGTACTCAGTGACTTTATATACACCATTCTTGGACTCTGTTTTGATCATCAGATGTATTAATTAAAGGCAGTAAATGTACTCTGGCTTCCTATTGAAAATAAGAAGTCTTTCATAGTATACTTAATTCTTTGATTTTGTATACAGGTTATCTCTGGTCTCATTCCACAGATCATGAAGAGTTAAAGGTAGTGACTCAAGCTCATTTGACCTTTCTACTTTTTTTAGTCACATTGAAAATGTGACCGATATTTTTTGTTTATCACAGTTCTGCCAGTCCCAGTGAGTTAAAATGTGTTGCTGTTGAATACTGTAAAGTGGTAAGGTTACATCAGTTTTCCCCTGTCAAAGGACCTCATACTTCAGTTTGGGGATTTGGTTTGTAGTTAGATTTAGCTCCCTGTTCATAAGCGCAGGAGATGAGAATTCCTTAGCCTGGGGACCGCTGGAGGCCCAGAGTGGCTGCTAGATCTTCCCTTGGGCTAGAGAAAGGTGAGTTGAGATACCAGTGGCTTTAGGGCTCTGTAAAATAGCAGTACTAATGGTAGCTTATCTGTTTATAGTGTGATTCTCTTGAGAAACTTGTGTATTTTTTAGCATAATTTTAGTTAGAAGGAGCCAAAAATGGACTTACTTTCCTTAGTGCCTGAAAGCAGTACAAACACATGAAGCTCCAAATTCTTAGAAATGTAGTTTACAAGTAATTTGTGATAACAGCACAGTTAGGACACCGCTACTATGCTTAGCATCAGTATCTTCAATTAGAGTGACTGGTGAATTTGTCTATGTTTTTGCTGTCTGCTGTGGTAACCACCAACCAACCACGTGATGAGTGAGCATTGGGAATGAGGCTAGCCCAAGTTAATGGAGGTGTAACACTTGTCAGATTTTGTAGACCTAGTGCGATAAAGTGAATGTAAAATATACCACTAATAATTTGTTAAAATGATAATACTTGGGGTTAAATGAAGTATATGAATTAAGTTAATTTCACTTGTTATCTTTTTAAATGTGGCTTTTGGAAAATGTAAAGTTATGTATGTGGCTCCAGATTTTCCTTTAGTGCTGATCTGTAGACCTTTTGGCCTCATAATAAATTTCTTTTGTTTATTTATAAAGTTCAGCTATGATTTGATTTTAACTTTTTAAAATACTTTTATTTGATTTTTTTATACTTGATTTTAACTTTTTGCCAACACAAATTTAAACACACTATAGTGATTCTTAAGCCTTGGTTTCAAGACACTTCTTTAATTGCCCTTTAAATTATTTAGCACTGTTTCTCAATCTTACATTTCTAAGATAGAAGAACCCTCTGCCAACTGATTATTTTCTAGGTTTGAGACTTTATTGGCAGTTATTTTCAATAATCTAAGAGTCTAAATCCACTTCATCTTTATAGAAAAGGTCCGTAGATTGGGTATGATACTTAAAAAATCAATAATTTATTTCTAGGTAAGGTATACAGTGAGTGCAAAAATTATATTTACTTTAAAAATAGTTTTTTAGAAACCTGTTGGCCTATGTAATAATCTGTTTTAAAGATTAGATTTTCTTTTTCCATATGACAACAGAAGTGGAGTGTTTCCTTGAGTTTTGAAGTGTCTTGTGGGTTTTATTGTCCAGTGAAAAAAGGAGGAGGGGGCAGACCAGTGTAGAATGGCCAATTCTTTGTTTTGTCAATTGTATTTGGATTCCAAACATGGTCCCTGGTTTAATGGTTTCAGCACTACTTGGGAATTTCTTAGAAATGCACATTTCTGGGTTCCACTTTATATATACTGATTGGAATACTCTGGCATTGGGGCCCACCATCTGGGTTTTAATAATCTCCCCAAGTGATTCTAATACATGCTTAGACATGCTGGCTTTTAATATACTCATTAGGGTCCACCTGGGGAAAGGGAAACCACTCTTAAGCTTTTAAAATAGGAGTTCAACAGGGAATTGGTTGCAAAGATGATGGAGGAGATAAGATGGCAAGTTAGGATGGTGAGGCAACATAGAGATCAATGGCAGCAAGAATAGAATAGTGTACAGTACTACTACTAGTATAGTCTTATGGGAGCTCAGGAGCCAGCTTCCTCTGAGGAGATGGGGATCTCCTGGTAGGAGCTGGAGTCATGGGAGGAATCCTGCCAATGCTGGGAATGCTGCCTGGAGGTATTGAGGAAGGGGAGAAATATCCTGGCTCCTCCATTCCTCACACCTACCTGCCAGGTTTTCACCAGTGCTTCTGATAGAATGACCCAAAGAAAAGCCAGCTGACCTAGGAGCCTGAGAAGTGATGTTTGCAGTGATCAACTCTCCTAAGACAAAGAGCCCTTAAAGCATGTATTTGTGGGAATAGGCCCAGGATTGTATTTACATTAAAACAAAATAATATTGTGATGTAATTAAAAAAATTAAAAGGCATTTTAGTACCCCCAAATAATCTCAGTAGAGGATAGCCTTCTTCATAGAATACATTTAGGTTTATAAAACCTAAACTGTCCTTTTATAATTTCACTGTGGGCCAGGATAATCTTTACAGGGACCGGTATCTCTTGAGTCTGGGAAACTTACCTTAGACATTTGAAAGAGTCTTTTCTGTCTTCTTCAGGACTATTTTAACCCTCCAAGTTGAGCCTTTACCAAGCTGTTCTGGGTTGTTAGCACCACCTTGTGGTAGACATGGAAAAACTTGTTTCCTCAATTTCTCTTGTCAACTTCCCTGGAACAACCTGGATGTTTTTTTCTGATTTCCCCTTTCATTGCTTTAAAGCTTAGTTCTGCCTTTTTGTATGTACTCTTTGCCTTCAGTATTTACATTTTCCCCTTAGTTCTCCAGTGTTCTACCCCTTTCTCCTTTGTTGTTTCAGTTGTGATTAAACTATGGCTGATGGAAGGGTAGTCACAATGATAGCATTGTAACAAGGAAAATACAAGTTGTAGATTTTCAAAGTAAAGTTAGAAATAGTATCTTGAACCTTTTAAGCCCTTGAAAGGGCACTGAAGATCATCTCTGCAAAAAGTCATACATTTCCTTATCCTTTTTTCTAGACACTAGTATTTGACTGCTCTTATTTGAAACAGTATTGCTTTATAATATTCGTAATAAATGAAGCCTAAGAAGCTAACCACAGTTTTCCCCCTTGAGGAGACTGTCTCAGAATCCAATTCTGTGTTTAATTGTTCAAAATAAAATCTAATACTTATGAATGCAAGTGAGTCTGGAATATATAGTCTTAGTTTTGAAAGATCTGTGCTTTCATTCACTAACTTTCTTGTGTTTACATTCCAGAAAATTAAGAAAAAAGTTGCAGATAAGTGAGAAACTGGTTTAGTTTTCATTTTACTTGTAAGTTTTTATAATAGGAATTGCTGCCAGTAAAAGCTTGTGGGGAAGTTCTGTTTCATCAGGTATGGTGAAGACTGGAGCTATTGTTTGGTATACAAGGTGCTGAGCTGGGTACTATAGTGATTCCAGCATCTTCTCACTTCAAAAAATACAGAAAATAACATTTATATAGTACACTGGGATAGGAGACTTCTGCCTGCTGAACAGCTGTCAGTGGGCTGGTGGGTAAAGAACCCTGGCATAGGAGCTGGCTACACATGCCTGCCCAGAGAGCTGTGAGGTATCAGTTACCTTACAACTTTCAGTTCTTGCACTGGAAGCTCTGCTGTATGGAGGGCATTCAAGGGGTAATGAATTTTAGTCTCCTGAGGAACTCAACACTTAGACTATATTATAATAGTAGAAATGCTAGGGAAGAATAGGAGAGGTTCTACTTGAGGTGAAGGGATCAAGCAAAGGCTCTGTGGAGGGTGTGGGGCAGGGAGGGCATTTCATCTAGAGGGATGTTCTTCTGCAGAAGTGTAGAGGGACCAAAGGACAGAGGGAGTTTGAGAATGCCAAGGATTTCTGATGTGGTTGGGATATAAGATTTGGGGATGCCAGTAGGAAGCAGTATAGTGGGAGCTACTGTTAAGAAAGTAGGCAGGGCTTGACTTCAGAAAGGCCTTTATGTGACTGAATAGGCTCATGACCTTGGGCTCCACTGGTGAAGACGTGATCAGACATCTCCCCTCCTTCTTTTAGAAAGAGGAGCAGGGTCGAATGAGCTGGAGTCTGTGAATTAATAAATCCCCAGGGAGGGGAAGACGAGGATCCTGTTCGGATAAGGGATAATGAAAGCTTGTACCTGGTGAATGGAGATTGCCAGGGCTCCCTGAAATGGGAACTTCCTCACAGATTTTGCTTATTGATGTGAAGAAAGTTGACTTATTTAGATCCTGAGTGAAGATCCTTCCAGCCCCTTTGTAATAACAGCAAAGAGATCAGAACCAACAAAAAGTAATCACATTGGGTTCTGTTTTTATCTTCACTTTACAGATGTCAAAACTGAGGCACAGAGAGGGTAATTCTCCTACATCTTGGCAGAGTTGAGTGAGATGTGAATCTAGGTAGTGTCATTTCAGAGTCAGTGCTCTTCGATGCTACAGTTTGATCTTGCTCTCACACATGGTTATTGTTAGATTTTTTCTCCCTTATTGCTGAGTACTTCAAATGAGCAGCTGTTTGCATTGATTTTTCTGATCCTGTGCTTATTTTTCTTTTGATATCTCTTATTGGCTTCAGTTTTTCCCTTCTACCCCTGGAATCTCTCTTCATGGTCACTACTGACTTTATAGCCAGTAAAATGGGATATTTCAGTTTTTACTTGTCCTTGATCTGTTTCTCACTTTTGATGCTGATACTCATTTATATGGAATTCCAACCTTGACCAGCAAGTGATGCTGACTTGCTTCGTTTTCTCCTTACTTCACTGAGCCTCCTTGCTTTTTTCTTCATTCTTTTCCCATTGCCATCTGTTAGCCTGAGTTTGGATTTCAATGTGTTACGTAAGAAGCTACTTAATGTTAATTTCATGTTTAAAGCAGGACCAGTGAAAACATCAAGTACACAGTTCATGTGGCCTTTCTCTTTTGTGTTTTGTGAAGTCATGGAGGAGTCAAAGCAGGGTCTCAATTTGTACTCTTCCTTGGACAAGAAGGAAAAGAGGATGGGGACTGAAGGAGGGGGACTCACTTTGGGTACCTGCTGTGTGCCAGTGCTAAATGCTTTAAATGCATTGCTTCATTTAAATTTCTCTTGTGGTTGTTGTTACCTTTATCTCACACTTAAAAAAATAGACTCAAAAGCCACCACTTTCTTACCTGCTAAATGAAGGACCTGGGCAAGATAATACATGTGAGACCCATTTCAGTAACACTATGATTCTGTCACATACTGGTTGTCTTGAACAGTGGTTGCTTCTAATATTAAAAAAGAAAGTTACCATTCCACTCTAGGAAACATCCTGTTTTATTAAGACCAAGAGTACCAACACATTATTTGTAGAAGTTATGAAGTGTAGGGCAAAGGCATTTAAAGTGGTCATGGTGATAAATCTCTGCATAAGTTTTAAGGAGAGACCCATTACCTCCAAATGAGGCTGCTGTCCAGCACATTAGAGGCTGTGGCTTTTATTGACAGGGGCTCAGGATAATAGCTTTGGAACAGCTCCAGCCTAAACAAAGAATAACCCTATTATTCCATTTTACTTTATGCTGAGAGCATTTGCTTCCCCATTATTAAGAATCCCTTCTTTCCTTGCAGGGAATTTAGTGCTAGATAAGAAGATAATAAAAATATATTTTAAGGACAGGATTCATTGTAATATGTTTTGACATCTTTAGAAACTAATGGACAATGATAAAATGATTAACTACCATGTGATTTACCCACATGTTGTCTTTGGACGTGCACATAGAGGGTTTAAGTGGTTACCAACATCCTGTTTTGGTATTTAGCACCCACTATAAAATATTTTCAGGCAGGCATTTCTAGATATGTATATATCAGCAAAGTACATTTTTAGGCTCTTTAGCATCTGTTTTACCTTCTTTACTTCTAAACATCCTCCAACACTTCCTCATTCACATTTATTTTTTAAAAATGGGGAATGGAAAGGGGTATACCTCTTTTTTAACTTTCCATTTTATTGGCTTTCCCTGCATTAGAGGATGCCAGCATCAGCTCCCTGGTTTTCAGTTGGTTTTGATGGTTCCTCCTCTATGTAGCCTCTGAGTGGTGGTACCCCCAGGCTAGGCTCTTTTTTCCTTTCTCATGCCCTTTTTACCACATGATGCCAACCACCCCCAAAGCTTTCTATACCATCAAGTAGTGGTGGCTCCCCAGTTTCTGTTTCCAGACCTGACTTCTGTCCTGATTACTTACTGCTTACGTCTACTTTGGTCTGGCAGGTATCTCAAGCCATTTATAGACTGCCATCCTCGCTTCAAAGTAGGAACTTTACATCACAACCCAGTACACACATACATTACCATATATAACATAAACAAAAGTTGCATAAGACGATAATTACCCCTAAAACATGCATGCCATGCTTGCTGATGATGTTTTCAAAAGTGCTCTGTTTTGTTTCATTAAAAAATGTTCTTTGTGACCCATTGGGTCACTGCCCTACTAGTGGATCATGACCTGCTATTTGAACATTGCTGTTCTTGAGCCATTGTAGATGTTTTTGAGATATTTTAGGTTGTAGAGAGCCTGCCTGTGTGTTTTAGAACATAAATATTTTAGAGTACAGTAAATAATTATAACATGAAAGGAAGACATGAACAGATTCCTTGCTTTTCCTTGTATTAGGAAACCAACATTTCTTGGGCTGTATCTGCTCTTAATCTAGGTCATTGTTAACTTAACCATTAGCTGGATGACCCTCCTAAAAAGTTGTCTTTTTGCCCTTTCCCTGTCTAAGCAAGATTTGGATGGAATTACTAATGATTATAAAAAGTTGTGAAATAAAACCAATCAGAATGTCTGATATATATACATATTCCCCCCTCTCCCCCCAAATGAGCCTGACTGAAGGGATTTTGGTCTCTGAAAACAAAATATATATGTTCCAAGTGAACCACTGATTTTCCGATACCTGAGATGATAAGTCATTCTGGTTTCAGTTTGTCTCTTTTTTTCCCTGAGGTTCAAGATGAAAAGCTCTGTTTTCTTTGCCACCTGTTCAGTTAGCAGATCTCTGCTTGAACAAAGTTGCTAAAATGAGGAAACTTGTTTCCTCTAGCTTCAAATATGTCCACCTGTCCTCACCCCACAAGGAGAACTGCACATAGGCAAGGTGGTTAATCGGAGACCACTGCGGTTGACTCAGATGGTAAAGGTTCATAATAGGCAACAAGAATGGTTTAAAAGGCTTTCCTGTGTAAGAATGACCACGTCAACTCTTGGGGAGAGTGACTGTGGAATCAGAGCAAGCAAGCTTTTGGTTATTCAGAATTATTTATTGTTTACATGTGATAGGGATACTGTCAGTCATCTGCTGACATGTGGGAGTTGTCAAATTACAGAGTACCAGGTTCGAACATACCTGTAGCAGAACTCTATAATAAGATTTTATAGGTAGGTACTTTGCATGCTTTTGCTGAGCTTACAGGAGGTTGACTACTCCAGTGTTCTCAAAAGCCTCCCCTTAATCCCAGCGTGTTCTCATATTTTAGATCCAACACAGCATTTATTCTAATGAAGCTTCAGGAAATAGCTTTTATCGTGCTATAGAAGTTTATAATCGGGTTAATGGTTAGTTAACTTGTGGAAGTTGAGGGGGCCCTAGTATGCTAGGGTAGACCTAAAAACACTACACTAATGTGAATACTGTGGAGTTTTAAGTCATTCTTGAGGGAAGCTAAAAGATCTTTAAAGGTTATTAAAAAGACATACTCTCTTATTTAACATTTTGGCATTAACTTCAGAGGCCAGGATTTTAAAGCAGTTTCCATAGCATACTTTCTATTTTGAAAGTGTCATAGTGCATTACTTAGTTTATGGACTATCCCATGCCCCTCCTCCATATTTGAAGGGAACCTGATCTCATTATTGCAGTTGGCGTTTTGCATTTCTGTTTTTGAAAATGAGGGTAACATACATCAGGGATTGGAAAATAATGGTTCATTGGGCCAAATCTGGCCTGCCATCAGTTTTTGTACATCCTGTAAACTAAGAATAACTTTTGCATTAGTTTAATGTTTGGGAAGAAAATTAAGAGAAGAATAATGTTTTGTGATAATGTGAAAATTGTATGATATTCAAATTTCAGAGTTCATAAATAAAAATGTACTGGAATACATTCATGGTCATTAGTTTACATATTGTCTTTGGCTACTTTTGTGGTACAGTGGCAGAGGTGAGTAGTTGTATGAGTCTTACGGCCTACAAAGCCTAAAACAGAACAAGCCTTTTACAGAAAAACTTTGCTTACCCTGACACACATATATTTTTTTAATTACTTTTTTGGGGACTACATTTGTTAATAAGGTCTATAGGTTTTGTAGCCTTTGGAATGTAACATTATATTACAGAAGTTAATCATTTAAGTCTTAATGTGGAATATCATGTTCATAAACATAGGTGATAAGAAGGGTTTGAAGGTTAAACACATGAATTTATACCTATATGTATAGTTCATAGATCAGCCTCTTGAATAGGGAAATGAATGACTTGCTGAAGTTTGAAAACTCTTTGAAAATGGCAGTGATGGTTGTGTGACACAGATCCAGCTGTGCTTGATAGAGTTGCTGTAATAAGAGTGGGGCATTTTAAACTTTGTTTCAGACTTGACAACTTTTCTTCTATTTTTGAGGTATCTCAAACACATTTTGTACAGTCACCTCCCTTTCACCCTTCCCGTGTGCTTTTATTTTAATCCAGTGAAGATTTTTTTCATAAACCAAGTATGATTATGTTCTCTTCTAACACTTAGTGGATTGGGTACTTAATGTTTGTCTAATGGGCTCATGACTGAAAGTAGGAGTCAGTTCTTGCCTAGCTAGAAAGCATGTGCAGACAGCATTGGGCTAGCATAGTTGGAGAAAAGTTCTTAAACTGCCATATATGGCAGTAATTTGGGAAACATGTCTAAAATGAGGACATCTGCATAATATTTAGCTTCTCTTTCTTGGAGCATCTCAAACCCCAAACCTTATCTTGTATTAGCTGTCACTTCTAACTTCCACTAGCACTTAGTGAGCCAGAGGAAAAAGGGTTGTTTATGCTTTTATGGATTATTTGAGCAATCCAGTATACTAGCCTGCAGCTATCCTCCCTTACAGAATGGTAACAGTGCCACATTCTAGTGTGTTCCAGCAAGACTGCGTTTATCTGGGGCTCTAAGATGTATGGTATCCCCAACACTCTTGAAAACCCACAAGGAAGCCAGATAAGCAAAACAAACAAACACACAAAACCAAACCAAACAAAAACCTCGGAAAAGCTAAAACTAGGTGTTACAAAGTCTGTGCACTTGGTTTTTTCCTAGCTAACTAGGGGGCCCCAAATCCTTTTGTAACCTGAATTTTCTTACTTAGAAATCATTTTAGGAAGTTTGGTTGTTGAGCTTACTTGGAAGTGGCATAGAAGAGGGGAAAGGATGCCCCATATGGGCATGTCAGCAGCCAAACATACCAGTGTGAGAAGGTGATAGCTTGAGAAAGTAAAACCTAAAGGAAGGTAAAGAAAAAACTTAAAAAGAAAAAAAATAAAGAACTGAGCAAGAGCAGTTTGAGGCCATTTGATGTGGGAGCAAAACCCCAAACACCTTCCTGTCCTTGAAGGATCTCATGTTACCTCTGCTTACTGACATTTTTGAATCCTCAGTGTAAGCCACTTAACTATTTACTCAGCATAATGTTGTCTTCTCATAATAGTTCCATGATTCAAGAATGGGTATATCCACTCTTACAGTCATTTTATAGTTGAGAAAAGTGAAAGACATATTTTCTCTAACTTTGCCAAGATTCATCCCTAAGAATGGGAGTTATGATTTGAACCCAGGTAGTCGGATGCCAGAGTTCATCATGCCTTTCCTGGTATCTCCAACCCCTATTAGAGAATAGGAAGAACACACAGAGGCAATGCCATGTAATGGTTAGTCTTTCTAGCTTCAGATCCCAGTTCTGTTACATTCTGATTTAGTAACTAATCTTTAGTGCCTCCATTCCACGTTTATAAAACAGGTTTTAAACTTATTTGTACTTCCATCATAGGGTTGTTATGAGGATTCTGTTATACTTTGATGTAAATAGCCCAGTTCACATCACATGCTTAAGAACTCAAAACACATTAGCTACTGTATTTTATACAAAAGAGGATTAGGGATGATTCATAGTAGACACACTAGTAATTTTGTACACTTAGGGAGATAAGATGATTAATAAATTCTAGAAGCGTTTTACTCGAAATATTTAAGCAGGGGTCATCATTTATTAAAATAAGTTAGGATAATTGTCACTGTCATTTTAGATATTGAGATGTCTTGCTTGATGTAAACAGTAGAAAAGAAGGGGAAGCAAAACCCTTGAGAGGCCTGCCTTTGATTTTCTTTTACGGTATTTTTTCCCTGAACTTTTAAATAAATTCTTAAAAGTCTGGGCTTTGGCTCAAAGGAAACTTACCTTTTTAATTATCAGTTTGTCTTTTGGGTAAAGAACTGTGGGTTTTTGGGTAAAGAACTGTGTCAGTAGATGAAACAACTCTGGCTGGCTCCCGAGAAAGGACATATGTCTGGGATGTCATCACATAATTTCCCTTTGATCACATTGTCTGCACAAGATGCAAGTCAGTCAGCTCTCTGATGGAAATCTTGCAAGAGGAGGAGAGGGCAGCGAGAGCATCCTTCACCCCAAAGGGTGGTTTCTTCTTTGCCATTTAACAGCTGCGTGAACTTAGTCAAACCACTTAAGATTTTCTGAGCCTCACTTTCAGCATCTATCCTGGCATAACAACACCTGCTTTGCTTAACCTAGAAGACTGGTTTGAATGTGAGGTGGCATATGATATGTGAAGGAAGCACCTTGAGGGCCATCAAGAAAGGTCTAGATACATTTTAGTTTTCAAATAATATTTTATACATGATGCCTTTTTAAAACTATGAAGTGCTAAACAAATGTTTGTTGTAGTTTTAATGATGTACCATCATTGAGTTTCGGATATAGATTCTTATATTTTTCCAAGACCTGAAGTCCTGGTTGGTGATTTTAGTAACAAATGGTCAGTTAAATCTCTCATTTCTACTATAGAATTTATCTCACATAATAATCTAAAAAAGATCTTTGAGCATATGTAAGTGAAAGCCTAAATTAACTGGTGTAGGCTGAAATATTTTCATCATTGGATTAAACTGAAGTACATGAAATACATTCTTTTTTAGAGAGGGAGAAAAAGGGAGAGAAACAACCATGTGAGAGAATATCGACTGTTTGCCTCTCGAATGTGCCCTAACCAGGGACCAAACCCGCAACCCAGGCATGTTCCCTGACTGGGAATTGAACCAGTGACCTTGGGCTTTGTGGGATGACACGCAACCAACTGAGCCACAGTGGTCAGGGCTGAAGTACATTCTTTTAACACCTGCTAATAAATGAGCACTCTCTGTTGACCATCATTTTATATAAAAACTAAAAGTAAAACATTCTCAAAGTCTGTTGTAATAAATGTGTGCTTAAAGGTAGGCCAGAATCGAGTCTTCTTGGCGTCAGGCTTGGGTGACTTAGAGCTTTGGTTGGACTTTTTTGGTTTTGTCCTTTGGGTAGCCCACGTGGTTTTCTTAGGAATGTTTTAATATCTTACAGCCTTGTGTCTGCTTACTTGAGTGGTAGTTTGCGATTATCCTGAATTATGTAACATTAGTTTTTTTTCCTTTTTATATCTCCTCAAGTACAACTGTATGTTTGTGCAAGAACCAGCCATCCTGATGAATAACGTACAGTTACTGTCTTCTCTAAGGGGCTGTCAATCTAGTAGGGGAAAGAGCATTAAGATTTAGAAAAGTGTTAAATACGACTTGTATTTAATGAAGTTAATTTCTTATATTAAGCAAGAGTTGAATGTGGTTCTTTCTTTAACAGCAGAGATTTTGCTAAGCACTTAGAATGCCAGAGCTTACCAAAAACAAACTAGAAAACGGAGGCTGTAGAATAAATGAGATAGTAAAACACTCCATTATAAAACTCAAATGGCTTTCCAATTGCATTTAAAATAAAATAACTGATGAAATAAGGTTCTAAGTAAGCTCATAGTTTTATTTTGCAACCTCTGTATAGTAGACCTTGGATCATATAGTAGAAATTATCTGCATCATTTTTACTATTAATTTTCATTTTTGGGAATGGTATCAGAGAACACTCATTTTGGTTCTTATATTTTACATTTGCAAATGCTCTGTGACCACCTGTTTTCAAATCTTTATTAAAATAATACAAGTAATTAAACCACATTTTCAGGAAAGTGGGGGAAAATCATTTTATATCATCATCACATTAACCAGCCATAGACACAATTTTAGTGCTTTTCCTTTTTCTGTTTACCTGTGCTTTAAACAAGGGTTTTGTTCATATGTACATTCTTATCTCTAGCTCTTTTTGGTTTGTCATTGTATAGAAAATTTTCATGTTAAATACATTTCAGAATTATTTTTTAAATATTTTATTGATTTGTGCTATTACAGTTGTCCCAACTTCCCCCCCTTTGCCACCCTCCACCTGGTACCCCCGTTTCCTCCAGCAATCCTCCCCCTTAGTTCATGTCCATGGGTTGTGCATATAACTTCTTTGGCTTCACATTTTCTATGATATTCGTAGGGGGGATATTTTGTAGCTACCAATTTGTATTTCCTAATCTCTGCACTTTCTCCCCCATTCTTCCCCTTCCCCCTCCCAGCTAATAACCTTCCAAGTGATCTCCATATCTGTGATTCTGTTCCTGTTCTGGTTGTTTGGTTGGTTTGCTTTTTTAGGTTTAGTTGTTGATAGTTGTGAATTTATTGCCATTTTAATGTTCATAGTTTTGATCTTCTTTATCTTAAATAAGTCCCTTTAAAATTTCATTTAATAAGGCCTTGGTAATGATGAACTCCTTTAGCTTTACCTTGTCTGGGAAGCACTTTATCTGCCCTTCCATTCTAAATGATAGCTTTGCTGAATAGAATAATCCAGGTAATAGGTCCTTGCTTTTCACCACTTTTAATACTTTTGGCTAGTCCCTTCTTGCCTGCAAAGTTTCTTTTGAGAAGTCAGCTGATAGTCTTATGGGAACTCCCCTCTATGTAAGTAGTTGCTTTTCTCTTGCTGCTTTTAAGATTCTCTCTTTGTCTTTAACCTTCGGCATTTTAATTATGATGTGTCTTGGTGTGGTCCTTTTTAGGTCCAACTTGTTTGGGACTCTGTGCTTCCTGGACTTGTATGTCTATTTCCCTCACCAAATTAGGGACATTTTCTTTCATTCTTTCAAATAACTTACCAATTTCTTGTTCTCTTTCCCTTCTGGCATCCCTATGATATGGATGTTGCTATGTTTGTAGGTGTCCCAGAGGCTTATTCTGTCCTTGTTTTTTTGAATTCTTTTTTCTTCTTGCCGTTTTGATTGAATGCTTTTTTCTTCCTTATGTTCCAAATTGTTGATTTGATACTCCACTGTTGGTTCCTTGTAGATTTTTCTTTATTTCACTTAGTGTAACTTTCATTTCTTTCCGGGTCTTTTTTTAAAAAAATATATTTGATTTTTTTATTTTTAGAGAGGGGAAGGGAAGGAGAAAGAGAGGGAGAGAAACATCGATGTGTGGTTGCCTCTCACATTGCCCCCACTGGGGACCTGGCCCGCAACCCAGGCATATGCCCTGACTGGGAATTGAACTGCGACCCTTTGGTTCACAGCCCTCACTCAATCCACTGAGCTACACCAGCCAGGGCGAGGGTCTTTTTTTTTTATGTTGTTGCTCTACTCAGTGAGTTCTTTGTGCACCCGGATCACCAGTGTTTTGAACTCTGCATCTTACAGGTTGGTTGTCTCCATTTCGTTTAGTTCTTTTTCTGGAGTTTTGTTGTATTCTTTCATTTTGGCTATATTTCTTTGTCTCCATTTGGCAGCCTCCCTGTGTTTGTTTCTGTGTGTTAGGTAGAGCTGCTCTGACTCTCTGTGTTAGTAGTGTGACCTATTGTAGAAGAGTGGACCTGCAAATTGTATGCGGCGGAGCCTTAGGTGTTCACCAGGGTGGGGCAACCTGTTAACCACTTTGTGGTTCTTTGTAGGGGTAGGGCTCAGAGAGGGGACAATGCCATGGTCTGGCTTCTGGAGGTTTGCCCAGGAGGAATCTGTCTTCCAGCACTCGTCTTGTTTCCATTCTCCTTACTTTCTCCCTGTATGACACTTGTGCCTTCTGGATGTTGCCCTGGTGCTAAATCCTGGAGGGGGTTGGTCTATGTAATTCCTAAGTCCCTGCTGGCCCTTTAAGAAGAGTCTCCTAATAATCCAGCAGTTTCTTCTGCTGCCCCAACCCCCACATTTTACAGCCGGAAGTCATGGTGATTTTATCTTCCTGGTGCTGGAACCCTGGGCTGCTTGGTGGTCTGGTTTGGGGCTGGAGTCCCTTGCTCCCAAGGTATACCTCCCAATTTTTATCCCCCACACATGAATGTGGGACTGTTTGTTCTACCGCCACTGCCATTCCCTTGGC
The DNA here is from genome assembly GCA_004027475.1 of Anoura caudifer. Classification (NCBI taxonomy): domain Eukaryota; kingdom Metazoa; phylum Chordata; class Mammalia; order Chiroptera; family Phyllostomidae; genus Anoura; species Anoura caudifer. The sequence continues at coordinate 165,521 of PVKU01000242.1, forward strand.
CCTGTGCTACTCTCATGGCTCCCACTTCTTTGCCTGTTTTTGCCCTTCCTACTTGTCTGGATGAATGTGGCTTCTTTAAATCCTCAGTTGTCAGACTTCAGCTTGATTTTCTGACGGTTCTGATGATATTTATTTTGTTGTCTAGATGTAATTTTTTTCTGTAGTTGTGTGAGGAGGTGAAGTGTTTTTTCTTTTTACTTATACCTCCATCTTGACTGGAAGTCACATTTTAGAATTATTTTTAATAATTGTGTATATAAACCAACAGGTTTATCGTACTTCACATGAGCATTCTCTTACTTTGGACATAGAGGTTGTTTCCAAGTTTTTATTTTAATGAATGTCAGTTGAGCATTACCCCTCTACTTTGTCCATATTTTAATTTTTTCTCCTGAGTATAGACTTCCAGAAGAGGAAACTGTGGGCCAAATGATGTTTTTTATTTTCAAAAATTTTTACTTTTTATTTTTCATTATTGACACTATTACAGATGTCCCCATTCGAAGGATGTTTTTATAGCTCTTAATACACACTGCCAAATTGCCTAGCAGTTTTACGCACCAATTACCAGCTCTAGATATTGCCATGATTTTATATTTTTGCCAATTTAGTAAGTTACCAAAAATTTGCCACAAACAAGTTACCTTGTTGTGAAAATTTCGGGTCATTCAGAAAGTTAAATATTTTCCCATACATTTGCTTACTTGTCATATTTCCTGTTTCATGAATTTTATTCTGATCCTATTCCTCACCTGTTAGTTTAAAAAAATGGACCACACTGGTGGAGAGCAGGGCTCAGTCCTCACCTCACATCCACCTTCAGGAGTGGTGCATGTGGGCAGGTGCTGTCACCTTGCTGAGATCTTAGTTGCCATTTTGTGATATTTGGAAGACTTTCTTTATTTTGGGGGATTCAAAAGTTTTTTCCATGGTCATTTCTTTTCTCAACTTTGAGAACTTTCTTCACCTTTTCAGAGCTTTAATATTTTTCTTCTGGTTTAATAATTATTTTATCTCATTACTCTACCTACATTTTATTTTTATATTTCCAGATCTTTTAAAACTGAAGACTTTTCCTATTGTCTGTGCTTATTATGAAGACATAATAAACATTCCTCAAGAATGAAATTTCAAGTTTGAAATTTTAAAATTGGTACTCTATTTGTAGTATAAGTAAATGTTCAACAGTTTATTGGGATAATGATGTTTAAATAATTTGTTAATGTCTTTATCTAAATTATTTTTATTTTAGAATCAGGTCAGAATTTAGTAGTATATTAGCTTGTGTTTGGCATGGTCATTTGTTAGGTTTTGGGTATTATAAGCGATTTTATTTGTTCAGAAGTAGTTGATGAGATACTTACTTTTTATTTTTTTCCTAAAGGTGAGTTTTATATAGGAATCCAAAGCTCAGAAATCACGTAATCTTGTGTACAGCATGTCTAGGGAGCAATTAGAAGGACAATATGTTAAATCTTTTGCCTCAAGGCAAAACCATTAGGTATGCTATGTATGAGCCTCAAGGGGTGTAAATAACCAAACCATTCAGGTAATCATCAGTTTCCTTTTATTTCAAGGCATCTATAAAACCTTTAATCAGTAGAAGAATCAGAGGAAGTGGGCCTATTGGATCCACAGTTTATTCTCCCTCAACTGATGATTTTGAGAGAGCATATTTTAGAATTTATGAAATTACTGGTTGAACATTAGGCATTTGAACTTTGAATTTCATTTTCCATTTTGATGTGAGCATCCTGAAGTTTTGTTGTGATTTGAATGTAAGCATACATTTTTATAGCTGCATAAAAGTTTATAAGAGATCTGGTTTTTTCATTGTTGGTTTATTAGAGATTAGGAGCAAATGAATTCCATTTGTGGATGTCAGATTTCCACTGCCATAAGACCATCCTCAGAAATGAGCAGTGTTCAGTGTGTTTTCTACATTAATTTTGGGGTATTATTAAAAGGAAGGAATTTTTCTTACTACTATTTTGCATAAGTACTATTTCAACATAGGGATATCTTTTCCACCTTAAAAAAAGAATCCTTTAACACAGAGCCTCCTCATTCTGTTCCTTCTCTCAGTGACCTGTTTTTTTTTCTCCCATTTACATAACTAAATTTCTTGAGAGAGTGGTTATATTATATTTTTTCACCTCCCACTTTACTCTTCAACCTTCTGCACACTGCCTTCATTCCTCTGAAGCTGTATCTATTAAGGATACCAGTGTTACTGACTGCAGTAGGTTCTTATGGTTCATCTTATTTGACAGCTCAGCAGTACTCAACGAAGCTGACCATTCTTCCTCGAAGAACAGTCTTTACTTGACTTTCATGAATACAAGTTCTCTTGGTTTTTGGTTTTTCTCTTATCTCTGTGGTAACTCTGATCTTCTTTGTGGGGTCACCTTCTTCTACCCATTTTTCTGGACCCTTTTCTTACGCATATAAAGTTCAAATCTTCCCTGCTCCTGAGCTTCATTCACACTCCTGTAGTTTACTGAAGATTTTTGCTTATCATACTTGTGCCTCAGATTTAACTATTTTTCTTCCAGACCTGCTTTTCTCTGTTTCATAGCCAGGATACCACCATCTACTGAGTTGTTCAAGCCAGAAAATCATCAGTGTTATCATTTCTACCACTTCAATATCTTCATCACTACTGCTGCCACCCTGAGTCCAACCATCATTAGTCCAATTCATTGCAGTAACTTTTTTTGCTATCTCCTCTTGCCACAATACAACTAACCCATCTTCTATACTGTACATACATGATTTTTAAAAAAGCAGTTATGGTCATGTTCTTTCCCTATTTAAAATTCCTTTTAAGGCCGAAGTCTAAAATTTTTACTTGTCTACAAGACTCTTCATGATCCGGGCCTGCCTACACCTTTATTTTTTTTATTTTTTATTTTTTTTAAGATTTTATTTATTTTTAGAGAGGGGAAGGGAGGGAGAAAGATAGAGAGAAACATCAATGTGTGGTTGCCTCTCGCGTGGTCCCCACTGGTCCACAACCCAGGCATGTGCCCTGACTGGAAATCGAACCTGCGACACTTTGGTTTGTAGCCCGTGCTCAATCCACTGAGCTACCTGCCTACATCTTTAAATCCCATATCTTGTTGCTTCCCCCATACTTCAACAGAGAGGATCTTTGCCCTTTGATATCTAAGATCTATAGAATTTGAATTACAGGATGTAGTAGAAATGAATATTTTATTTTTTAAACATTGCTTATGAAAAGCATTGCTCTTAATTTTATATATTCTTTATATATTGGCAGCCCCGTTTATGCATATATTCAGTGAGATAGTATGTTAATGTGTTTATAAATTGTAAGTATTGTAAAATATTGTTCCTACTTTTTTGCTTCCCTCCATCGTTGCTTTTGCTTTCGTCTACATGATTATAAACTGTACATATGGTAACAGTTGTGTAGGACTGTTGGGGTAGAATGGACATGATTTTCCATTTTGGAGTGTTACTTAAATAGGAAATCAGAAAACAGTCCATAAAACAAACCATTATGATAGTAGTGATATGTTCAGAAAAAAGGTTGCTTAGAACCTGGTCTGGATCACCTCTCTTTTTCAATTCTTTACTCCTGTGTTTTCAGCTTGCATTTTAAGAAGACACATGGTGACCATGGGATTATTTCCTATTTATATTTAATTTATGGATAAGTCAGTGAATATGCTATTTTAACAGTACTTCTGGCATTTATACATATTTTCATAAAACCCTTTGTATGTAGGAGCAAAGTTAATGCTGGACACCACTATTTCCTAGGAGGAAGACCATTGTTTTGTGATTGGAGACCTCTATTATAATATGAAATTTGAATGCTCTAGTTAAGCCTTGAATCAATACTATTTGTACGCAGTGGAACAAAATTGTTGGTCCTGGGACATTCTGATAAAGAATAGTAGTAAGAGGTGGGACCAGCCTTATAAGATATTAAAGGATTTTATTAAGCTGACATTAATTAAAACTGTGATGAAGGTCTATCTACAGATCTACAGATAAATGAAAAAAATAGGAAGACTGGAAAGAGGCCCCATAACACACAGTACATAATAAAATTGGTATCTTAAATCAGTGAAATTTATTTAGTAGATGGTGTTGGGGTAACTGGGAAGCCATCAGAAAAAAATAAAGTTAGATCTTTCATTTGCACTTATATCAGAATGAATTTTTAGTGGATCAACTTATTTTTTAAAAGTATTTTTAAAGGATTTTATTTATTCTAGAGAGGGGGGAAGGGAGGGAGAAGAAGAGGGAGAGAAACATCTGTGCAGGAGAGAAGCATCGATCTGCTTGCCTTCTGCATGCCACCGACGGGGGACTGAACCCTCAACCCAGACATGTGCTCTGACCAGGAATTGACCAGGTGTCTGCCTTGCGGGATGATGCCCAAACAACTGAGCAACACCAATCAGGGCTTCAGTGAGCCAACTTGACATAAAAGTCATAACAAATAGAACTAAATCAGGGAGAGACTTTTTATAATTTAGAATGGAAGTTTTTCTGAGTTTGATGTAAACCTCTGAAGCAATTAAAGAAAAGGATTCATAAAAGTTCCTTGCATATTGAAGAAAACCACAAGCAAAGTCAAAAGACAAGTTGAGTGAAACATTTACAACTCACCAAAGGTAATGGGCAAATTTCCTTATGTATTAAAAAATTCAACAAAATCAAGGGAAAAAACCCCAACAGTTCAGTAAGAAAATGGACAAATGATATGTATGGAAATTTCACAGAAATGAGATGAAACTGGCTCTAAATTGAAAGGTGCTCACTTTATAAGAGAAATGCAAATTAAAACCACACCAAATGCCATTTTTTAAAAACCTATCACTTCGATAAAAATAAAAATTTAACACATTGTTAGCATGGATATAGAGAAAAGCATTCATACATTGCTGGTGGGAATATAAACTGAGACCGTCTTTATGGAGGGTAATTTCACAATACCCATTAGAATTGCACAGATGTCTTTGGTCCAACAGTTCCACATCCAGAAGTTTATCTTAGGACAAATAGTGAAGTACTTTATTGAAGCATTGTTTATAGTAGCAAAACATTGCAAACAACCTAAAAGTTCATTATGGAAAACTGGTTCATAATGGAATAGTGTGCGCTTATAAAAAAGAATGAGGAAACTGTACTGTTATGGAGTGATGTTCATATTTGTTAAATGAAAAAAAGAATAGTGTGTCATGCTGGCCATTTGAGTAGAAGGGAGATATATATGGGCATTTTATATGCTGTTTGTATATGCATATAACGTCTTTGGGAAGGATAACCTTAAGTTGCCTTGAGAGAGGTTGGCATGGCAGCTGGCGTTCTCATTCAAGTTTTTTAAAGTTTTAGATAATCATAAAAATTAAATAAATAGAAATGGTGGTGGAAAAATGCAATAAAAATAAAGATTAAAAAAGGTAAAGAACACTTTGGAAGTTAGTAGAATCTGTACATTCAGTATCAATTCAGAAATGTTTTTGTATCTTTAATTTCTTGGGCTAGACCTTGTGAAGGGAATTCTTTTTCTATCTTGGGAACAATATTTTGGGTTTGTGAAGTGTGTTTTATTACTTCTCTTTTCTTTTAAATCTTTACTGTCTAAACAACTGCACAGAAGTACACTGTCATCTTAAAATTGTAGGCATTTACTTGTGGTCGAGTAATCCATTGCATTTTAAAGTTTCAATTTTCTGGAGAGGCCTTTGACTAGTTTTGAGTTGATAACTTTATGAAGACAAAGAGTTTGAGACCACACATAAAACTGAAGCTCTTATTTTCTAGCATATACCCCAAAAAACAGCTTTTTCAGGGATTTTTAAATTTCCATTCATTTTTGCCTTGTGGCGGTGTCTTTCATCAGGGATAGATTATATTTGGACCAACCTTTTATAGGATAAAAGAGAAAACAAAGCAGAATGAACTTTCCTGTATATACTGTCTTCCCAAGACAATAAATACCCGCCCCCTGCAGAAACGTGTACTTGGGTGATATACTGACCATGAATGTATGCTTATCTTCAGCTTGACATTATTAACTGTCCAGGTCCTAGTATTGGTTGAAGACCCAGTTATTGCTATTAAAGGAACTAAAAAGCACTACTAGCAATGCAAATGCCAAGTTATATCTGACAGATACTAAGCAAAATGTTAAACCTGTTCATGTGATATTTTAGATGAGAAAATGGCTTTGCCTATTTTCTATGACTTTGACTAGCCTTAAGAACTATTTTTGTTCTGTATATCACTGTGCTTATTTTGTATAGCTTTAAATAATTCTCAGAGTTTGGACAGTCAATAGTAGTTAAGTAGCTCTACTACTCTCCTGTAGTAGTAGAGCTCCAGAAAATGTTCCTAACAATTAGCATGTATAGAATGGTTTCCTCAACATATTTAAACGTAGTATTTGAAAATAGTAGTACTGGAGTGTCCATTCACAGTTCTTAGGACTTCACATCTTGACAAAACTGAGGGTATTGAGTGTATTATTGCACTAGGGTCACCATCCTCTGTATAGTCTGGGAGTCCTTTTTGGGTGTCAAGAGGTGGAAGAGCAGGAACTGCTGAACCCGGTAGGATTGTCTGGCATTATAGTAGTTATTCGAGAAATATTTGCTTATTGGAAAATGTTGCCTGGAGCTCAGGGCAGTTACACTCCTGTGCATTGACCCCATTGCCTTTTCTTCAGCGATGACTTTTGCTCTCTGGTTTTTGTGCGAGCAAATTACCAGCCCTTAGTTTTGGATTGTCATTGCAAGCATGAACTCTCCTTCATGTGTTCGTAAACACTTAACTATTCCTTATAGCATATAATAGATATACTTGAAGAAGGAATCATTCTATGACTTAACTGTAAAAGAATATCATTGCAGTTTTTTTTAAAGTGGAAATTATGTCCAAAGTTTCATTTTGTGTAAGACAAAATTGAATTTGCATCAAGTAAGGTACATGTGTCCTGCACAAAGAGCTTAAAGTAACTAATGTGATGCATGTCAGCGGCTTCATCTTAAAGTACGAGGGAAGGCATGCAAGCCTCACTGGTGAGCAGTTGTCCGCAGTTTATTTTGTTTTAGTCTGCGACATGTGGCCTTTTGCCTGTGGAAAACTAGTATGCAGTATATTACCTCTTTGATCATTGGAGTGATGTATTTTTCCCTCTTGTTCAGCTGGAATTCCATATAGTCAACTTTTGAATGCTACGAGAAGGGCTGTTTTTTCTCTTTAGTAATTGAGACATTTCTGCAGTGTGGAGTGAATAGATCCCTCCATTACAGTGCATTATGTAGTTTACTGTGTGGATAAATGTAATACAATCTGTTCAAAACAAACTTAAAATTTACTAGGTCTTTTCATGTAGAAGTGGAATGAAGATATCTTTATATAACAGATGAAGGTGGTTGTAGCTAACATGTGTTATATTAGTAAAGGTCCACCTGCTAAACTTTTTGTTCTTTGTTGAGGGATAGAAAATAGAGTGATACAGATATGCTAGGAAAATGAGAACTGGAACGCAGGCCAGAAGCTGATCTGTTCCAGATGAATGCAACCAAGACTAAGTAGCATCATGTTCATCTGATAGACAAGTGTGGCTGCTGCTGGTTGGTCCTCTGCTCTGTTATGCACATTTTTCCTGTCTGTACACGTAGTTGCCAGTCATTTGGTGATAAAATGGCCAGAATACACATCTTTTCTGTTATGGAGCAGAAAGAGATAATTCTTTCCAGATCAACTTTTCTATGATATTTTTGCAGAGTAATTTTGTGAGTACCCTACTGCCCTTTCTTTTGGCATGCCCATCAAAATTAATAATTTCAGGAGATGATGCATTTATAATTAGGTGTTTGCCTGTAATCAATGACAGAATTAACTGGACTCTGATGGAGCCAATTCTCTTTCTCTTCAGCAGTTTTTCCAGTTTCCCAAAAAGTGCTACACCATAAGCAGTAGTCATGATGCTGTCTTTGTAGAAAGACATTTGGTGTTTGGGGAAGGTGAAGAGGTGGGTAGGAAATTAAGGAAGCTAATTTGCAATGATTTTGAAGACAGGATATCTAAAAAGTCAGGAAGTGTAAAGATAGACTTACTTTTTTTTAAGCAGCATGTTAGTTTTACTTTAAAATATCAGGCTCCATATGATTTTTTTTTAACCTCCAAACATCTTTCTGGGTAAAGTTACTCTAAATTCAAAATAATGGATCTAGTTCTTTTTTTTTATTTTAATTTTTAATTTTTAAAAAATTTTATTTTAATTGTTGTTCATGTGCAGTTTTCTTTTACTCCCATCCCAGCCGACCCCCTGAGCCCTCCCCACCTCCCTCCCATGGATCTGGTTCTTTTTGTCTGTTTTTTTTAAATCCTCACCTAAGGATACACTTCTAGAGAGACAGGAAGAGGGAGAGATAGAGAAACATCGATCAGCTGCCTCCCATACATGCCCCAAACAGGGATCAGACTTGCAGCCTTTTGGTGTCGGGACAGTGCTCCAGCAAACTGAGCCACCCTGCCAGGGCTGGATCTAGTTCTTAATCTGAATGAGGTACAGTAAATATAGTGAGTCCAAAAGTCTGGTCACAGGGAAAATAATACACTTATTGATGGAGCATGATATTTGAAAATGCAACTTATATTTTACTTAGAAATAAATTTATCTTTTATTTAAAGTTTCAGATACCCTATGTTTTGTTTTTGTTTAGAATTTGTTTCTTTTAAATTGTAGGTGTAGTGCTAAAATAGTCAACAGAAAAACTAGGCAGTTGACAAGCAGTTCCTTCCCCCCTAGGTCAAAGCTACACCTTCAGCTTAGGGAGGTGGGAGAAAAATGAAAGGCAGCTGATGGGAGTGGAAGATGTGTGGCTGGCTGGCTTTCTTTTCATTCCGGCAGCTGGCTGTAGTCAGAGTTGAATTCTTCTTCGTTTTGTATGAATGAAAGCCTGGAAAGGTTGATACTAAAATAATACTATTATTTTAATAGTCCTTATTTTAATCTGGTACCTAATGATGTATAATTTTTTTCTTTTTATACATGCTAATACCTTTTGGGGTTGGTTTAAGTAATACATCGTCTTAGAAAAAAGAAAAAATGATGCTAGGGTCAGTAGTGATTCTGAGGAAAACTACCACTTTAATGACACTTAAACACTGGCCAGGTAAGGATCAATCAAGCATACAGTGTTAAAATGTTGTTCTCCTTGCTAAAACAAAGAATCCCTGATCTTTATTGGTATCTTCCAAACTGAAAAGACACTTTTAGAACAAGTATAGTAGTGAAAAGTGCACATAGCTCTGTGAGTCTGGGCGGGGAGGAAAAAAAGGTTAACAAAGGGTAAAAGAATAGCGCACCCTCGAAAACCTTATGCATAGTTGCTTTAATATTTTACATTTGTATCTGAATTCATGAGATTCCAGAGTTAAAATGTTAAGATTGACAGGTGGCCATTTTGGCAGTCATTATTTATTTGTTGGAGTGACTGAATTTAGGTGGCATGTTGGAACCTTTGTGTCCCAAAGTTGCTTAAAGGAGTATTAGATCCATTGGGCCATGTGTAAATGCTTTCTTTTCATATTTTTAATACTTTAACCCTCTACTTTGAATAAATCTTATGAGGAAGGTCCTGAGGTCATAGGGTTTGACTAGGTGATCTGTGCAGCCCCCTCCATCTCCTAAGATGAGTATAGTCTCCTATCCCCAAAGGTAGAACTCCATCAACATGGCTTAGCCATGTACTGGTTAGTGGTGTTTGGCATATTCTGTTTAAGAAGGCAGTTTTATATTTTGAGAAAAGATTTTCTTCAAAAATGGTAAAAATAGAAACATTTTAGTGTTTAAAGGAGTTCTCCAAGCCATGTATGCTGCTGGGTTGTCAGGGAAATGTTCAGTTCCCTTTTGAGTTTTAAACCACCTTTATAGATGCTCACAATGGAAACTTAACTAGTTATTTCAGGGCAGTGTGGTGATGAGAAAAACAATAAAAGGCATTATGATTTGATAGAATGAACACTTGTCTTGTTAGACTTGGATTTAGATTCTGGTTCTAGGACTTTTAACTATCTTTGTGACCTCGCCAAGTTTTTAAACTTCTCTGCGCCTCAGTTGTATTAATTGAAATAACTTACATATGTCTAGTATCTAGGCCAGTGCATGGTGATTTATCTGTTGGGTTGGCCATAAAGTTTGTATGTTTTTTTCTGTAAAATGAAAGATACACTTTTCACATTCACCAATAACTTTATTGAGTTGGATATTTTGAGTGTGTCAGTTGTCTCCCAGTATTGGCTGCTAGTAGGTAGAGGCCAGGGGTGCTACTAAACATCTTCCACTGTGTAAGACAGCTGCACAGCAAATTTGGCCAAAATGTCAGTAGTACCAAGAATCATTGCAAACCACTTTTGACATGTTTGATTGGTCAGTCACAGCACCATCTCCATATACTGCACAAATCTTTTTATTGCATTTCAGTTGTGTTTTTGGCTTTCTTGAAATAATGAAGCACAATTTGCTGAAAATGTTGCATATTTTTTTCCATCTTCAATATTAAAATGGCTGTCCAAAAATTCATCAGTTTTGATTTTTTTTAAATGCATGCAGTGGCAGCTGCTACAATACAGTCTAACAAAATTGTTTCAAATGCAGTTAAAGACAACTAAGCTCTATGAGAGCCATTGTACAGAAAAAAACAAATGAACTTTTTGGCCAACCCAATATGTTAATTCTCTTTTTCTCCTGTCTCACATAACCAGACAGAGTAGTTTACTTGTCTCCACCAATCTATCTGATCTCAGTGCTTTTGGGAGCCTGCTCTCAGCCCATGTCCCAGGGTCACAGGCATGTGCATTACCCTGCTAGCCCTGGTTATACCCAGTTATCAGGGTTACACAGAGCAGCTAACTTAGCTCTCTGTCTTTTGAATAGCAGCGGATCCCCCAGATTGCTGGTGCCTATTCTGATATAATTTTCCAGTTCCAGAGGTGGGAATTTGCACTCCTGTTCAGAAGAGAGCCTTCTTGATAGCCACACCACTTAGAGTGGTGGGCATGGTAGGCACAGTGGCACTGTTGTCCAGCCGTTGAATGCTGCTAAAGATGGGAAAATCTCAAGCTAAAGATGAGAAATATTTGCGGCCTAGTGTGCATTTGGGTTTTATAAATTGCATCTAATTGAGAACACATTTTTTCTGCTTTGAAGTTGTGAAAAGCTCTTTTGCCTACATTCCAGATTGATGTCTATTTGCCCTGAGCTTGCTGTTGGTTTAAAGTTCTACATCACAGAACACAGACCTCTTAGAGACCTTTGCTTTGTCCCCAGTGTATCAGTTAACATTTCTCTTCCTGATTCTGAGTGATTTTGCCTTTGCCTTGTGCCTTGGCAAGTTTTTTTGTTTTCTTTTTGTTTAAAAAAGGATTAATATTTTCAGCCGAGCCATCACTTTTTTACGTAGATTGATGATTTTAAAGCTCTTTTTCTCAGCAGGTGTGGAGCAATGAATAGCCTTTTTAATTTCATTTTTAATTTACATTTTTTATGACCTATAACAAATGGTGCAACTCCATGTCCATACTCTTTTTCAGTCAATTGTTAATGGTTTTCTCATACTTCCCAGCTGCTTATGATGGGCACAGCTGACAAAACCAGAAGAGCCTTTCCAGTAAGGTGAGCTGAGCTGGCGTTAGCGTAGTACAAAGGGCTTTGGCGTAGAATTAGAGCTTTGACAAAGTGAACAAATGTAAAGGCAGCTGGAAACTTGAGTGTTGCTAATCAGAAATACATTTTGCGATTTTTCAGTTTCCAAAATGTGTATATTTAAGCAAAGTAATCCAACAACTTGTGGGTCAATAGATTTTTTCCTGTTTTAAAATCCCTGTGTGTGGATTTAAAAAACGTTTTTCATATCTTTGACCATCTCTTTCAAAGAATATTACTAATTCTCCTTTTCTTATATTTTGGCATCCCAACAAACCTAATCAACAAAACAAAGAAACAAGCAAAATATAACCAGAGATATTGAAATTAAGAACAATCTGACAGTAACCAGAGGGGCGGGCGGTGGGAGGGGATAATGGGGGAAAACCAAGGGAAGGGTTTTCAGGAACAACTACAAAGGACACATGGACAAAACCAAGGATGGCGGGGGTGGGGGGGTAAATGCAGACAACTGTACTTGAACCATAATAATTTTTTTAAAAAAATTACTTTTGAAGCTCTTTACCATTTGCTCTTGCCAAATATCCTTTATCGAACTCAGTTATTATGGCAGATCCCTTTTTTTAAGGGATCGTTTACTTTTATTGTTTTATTTATGACATTGACAGTAAACACTACATGAATTTAAAGGGTCTTCTTTTGACAATTGAGAGTATACCTCTCTGCTGGTAGTTGCTTGTGTCTGAAAACAGCTTTGTACAGTAGATTGGCCATCTGCTTTTGGGAGAAATATACACTTTCCCCGAATCAATAAATGGGTTATATCAGTAATATGGTACAGTAAATCAGCTGTACCTCCAAAAATACAGTGTGTTTATACAAGTCGCCTGAAAGCCAGGATTGTGTCCATTCCATGTTCCTCTTCCATGCCTCATGCTGGAAACTTATTTCCAGAGAAACTTATTTTAATTAATAACCCTGTGCTGTTGAAAAGTAATGGAGTATTTTAAATGTAGGAAATAGAGAAAAATGGTTCTGCAACACTTTTGAGATTCAAATGTATAACTTACATAGTAGAAAAGTGCTTTTTAATTAATTGGGTGCTTGTACGAGTCTATACTCTAGAACTATAAGGCAGAAGCACTTCACATGTTGAACACTGGACAGATATATTTAAGATTAGTTTGAGTTAATAGCTTGTCAAAACTACTATGAAAAACAAAACAAAAATACCTCCTAAGTCATCATCTCTTCCTTCTCCTTTTCCTTTTGAAAGATGAAAGAACGGTTTGCATTTCAAAGCTTTGCTTGATGAGTATGACTTCTTGGAATACCACTGTTAGCTGAACAGCTCCCAACATACCAAAATGATTTTTAAGATGTAAGAATACTGTCTCTTCAAAATGGGAAATACTTGGAATGCTTTAGAGATGACAGTCTTATTCAAAGAGAGGCTCAGTTGAAATGCTATGGCAAACCTGCTGGATAACGATGTAATAGCAGTAGTTATGTAATAATAGTAATAGTCATTACTGTTACAGTAAGTGCTATGTATTGTCCTAAGAGCTTGCATGTATTAATTTAAATTAGAAGATAGATAAGGAACTGAGTTACAAATATTAAGTAACTTATCCATGGTCACACAGCTGGTAAATGGCAGAGCTGGAATTTGACTGAGCCCACAAGGGGTGCGGGGGGGGGATAAGTGCTTATAACCATGTCACCATGTAGTGAACTGAGAGAGAGAGGCTTTAAGGTTTCTTGGGTATTTCACTCTTAGGAAATCTTAATATCGAAATCTACATATTTACATAGAAGTAGGAATAATTGTGAAATTGAAAATTTCAATTGTGAAATTGAAATTGAAAATTTCACAATTGAAGATAGTAAATTCTGAATTTGGTTCTTCAGTGAACAAAAAGACTGCTTGCGTTAACGGTTTTTCTTTATTCTTTGTCACTTAAAGATTCATAAATGCACTTTGGCATACTGGGATACTTGTTCCCAAACTCATTTAAGGAGGGGAAATGAGAAAGGAGAAGATGAAAGTCACCATCTGTCAGTGAACTGAGGGTCTGTTCTGCCCTTGAGGCTTCTGCTCTGGAGAGCTCCTCCTACCTAGTTGCTTTTCCCACCTAGTTGCTTTTCCCTTGAGGAAGGCCTTCCTTACCTGGAACTTGTCCTGGTGCCGCACTTGTATACTGAAGTGGAAATATACTTTTCTTACAGCTAAGGGCTCTGCAACTTAGTGGAGAAGATAGGGAAATGAAAAAGTTAGCAGTGATTTAAAGACTAAATGCATTTGGAAACTTTCATGCAGGGGGAAAATCCCAGTTTAAGAAACAGAATACAGTTTTGACAGATTTAAATTCACTCTGTTTCTGTCTGCTTGGTGTCTGCGTTGGTCTTCTGTGCAATTTTCATTACAAGTTATAGCAGGCCACAGGCATATCTTGATGAAGACATGCTGGGATGACAGTAGTTTCTTAGCCATGTGCCATATATGCACTAACTTTGATACACAAAAAGTGCCTGTGGTTTTTGATCTAGAAACCAAAAAAAGCAGTCTTTTAGCCAATCTGGGAAATTTCTGTAATAAGCACATGCCATTATGACATTTCTTGCGGGCATCTGCAGCGTGAGGTACCAACCAATCAACCAATGCTCGCTCGCTTGCTTGCTTCCTTCCTTCCTTCCTTCCTCCTTCCTAAGTCCCCTTTCTTCATTTCTTACCCTTTTTCCTTCACTCTGTGTTGGCCAGTCTGCCTACCTACCTGTAGTACGCCCTGCCTTCTCAAAAGAATTCAGGGGTAGCTAGTTTGCCATAATGAAAATAGTATGACATTTTAGAATTATTTTCACCATATTTATTTTTAGAAGTTCTTTTAGGGCTATTCATTATGACTAAGAAGGTTACTATATAATTAATATACATTTCTTATCCTTTTATACCTTATTTTATATGAGAAAAGTATTGGAATTTAGAAATAATATGACTAGCATTGTGCCCAAAACACAATTTTTTTTTTTTTTTAGCTAAAATACCTTCAGATACCTTATTTTACCCCTGGTATTAACTTAAGCTTATGACAAAGTTAATTTTTTTGTTTTTCAAAATTATTTTCTAAGTGAAAATGTGTATTTCTATTCCCTTATGCTTCTTCCCCCTTTATCTTTGCCCCTTGCTTGGATAGTGCATACATGATAACATTTTTGTTAATGAGAATTGTCAGTTGGGGAGCAATCTCAAAAATAGTATTTTCAAAACTGCTTGGGCCAAGACTTCTTTAGCAGCCCAGTGGACTTATAGGGCTACCTCCATTTTGCATTTATTTTCCTTCGAGACTGTATTTTTTTAATGGTTGATGTGCCTGTGTGTTTTAACATTGAAAATTCGATGAAATATTTCTTTCAGATAGATTTAAGAAACTATTTGAAATTGATAGGGTGATTGGAGCTATATGTAAGATACCTTGTACATAAGTATTCTAGGTTTCACATAGTGTTTTCTAGTGGTACTGACAAACTTGCAATGATAAATTTATAGCCTTTTGCTTATTTCTCTAAAAGCAGATGGAAAGCAACACATGGTGGTTGCATGCAGGCTAGTTATATACCTATACCTACTTATGTTTTTCTCCCTTTTATCTAAACTGTTGTCTGAGATATACAAGCTCTGTTCAGAAGGTATCCAGCTATGTACTATGAAAGATAGAGACATTTGTTGAGGAAGATACAGGAAATACTGTACATAGGACATTGACACCTTAGTCCCCTTCAAAGTAGGCACCTTGGGACCTCACACACTTCTCCCAGTTGCCATCAGCAGTCCCATCTTGTTTTCGTGAATCTCATCAATAGTCTGAAATTTCTCCCCTTTCAAAGGTGATTTTAGTTTTGTGAAAGGCCAGAAAGTGCCAAATCTGGGCTGTAAAGGGGCTGAGTCAGTTACCTGGGTGATTTGCCATTTCATGAGCAGGAGTGTTGTTGTGATGAAGCTGCCAGTCACCACTTGCCCATATCTGAGGCCTCTGAATCATCTGAATAGTTTCAGTGAAGGAGTGTTCAAGCTTAACACAAAATTGGATGCAGATTGTTGCTCTACTCACTCAGCCGTTTTGAGTACAACAGCCACACAGTACACATGCTCACTCAACATCCCTACTGCCCCCACTGACTAGTACAGTGAAGTCATCATTACTCACACAGGCACATTCCAGTCCGCTCTCCTTGGCTGCCAGGTTTCATCGATGTTGTGCAAACCATTCTCATTATATTAACAATGGCTGGACTTTTTCTGGACAGACCTTGTAGGTTCCTATGCTGGAGTGGAATGTGCTCCAGCACAAAACTAATTTTCTCATGAAAAGTTATTATTCTGTAGGGAATTCAGAAAATATAGAAAACTGAAGAAGCAAAAATCAACGGATAATAGTTTGGTAATGTAGAATGATTACTGTCAAGTATTTGGTAATATGGGTACACATGCACAGGTATGCATGTATATCTGTGTACACATAACATGAATATGGATTATGTGTACACTCTCATGAAGTTATATAGCACATTTACCAGCCTTTATATTTTTACTTAGTACTTTGTTTTGCCTGTTTTTCCACATTAATGAACATGACCTTTTAAAATGGCTGAATTGTATTCTATTTTATGTATATATCATCTGTTTCCTTTCAGTGCTACACTACATGTATTTACATATTTATTTTCCCCACCTATATTTTGGGGACAAATATGTATAAGTGGAATTGCTAATAAAATTTTATTTATTTTATTTATTTTTTTTAACTTACTGATTTGAGAGACACAGACATTGACCTGTTGTTCTACTTAATTCCTGCATTCATTGGTTGATTTTTATATATACCCTGGCCAGGGATTAAACCTGGGGCTTTGGCGTAATTACATTTTGGCTTTGACAGTGTGTTAAGAAATGTATAATTTTGTGTGGTCAGCATTCCCAGAAAGTTGATGAGATATATTGCTTTAAGAATCTGCACTATGATCTTTCAGACTGAATATCCAGATATATATGGCCAAAATGGTCCAGATTGCTAAACTTTGGGGTCCTTGAGTGTGTTTTTTAATAGTATTTTTGTTTTCCTTATAAAACTCTTTTTCTCAGACATGCTGCTTTTAATCTGTAAGGAACTTTGAAACAAGATTACCATCCTTCTTGTAAGATGTATACAATAAAAGCAAGCAGCCCCTGAGTCAAAATTTGTGGAGTATTCTAGTTATAGGGGTAGGATAGAGAAGTTGTTGGCTGGTTGAATTTAGCATAGGTAAAGACTTTCTCTTTTAGTCTTGGGTCTTCTTTTATATGATGTCCATGTTCTGCTGGGTAAATTATTTTTACAACAAAGCAGCAGTTTACTACTGAATGCAGGAAACAAGGCCATATAAATTAAGAGGCAGGTTTTTATGATTAAAAAATTTCTTTCCTTCAGGGTAGTGGAATTGCCGATGGAGTGTCTGCCTCTCCACCATTTCTCTGCCTGGTATAGCTCACTTGTAGTGTTCTTTCTTGAGAAAGTGTGTCCTCATCTCCGAGCATGTTCCATGGACTGCCAGCTCACTTAGTGTTTTCCCACAGACATTAACTAGAGTCGGCCAGGGCCTGACTGCTTGTGTCTGGCAGGCCCTGCATGGGAATGGTTCCCTGGGGTGAGTTCCCTGGGATGACACTAGAGCCCTGGTCTGCTGAACACTGCTGGCCCTCCCTCCCTTATTGATTTGAATGAACACCGGCTGAATCTGGGTTTGGAAAGCTGTGTCAGACCCCTTCCCCATCTTCTTGGGGCCCACCTGGTGAAAAAGTAAGAGGACTTTAAGACATGTAACTTGGCTGACAGCACACCAAGATCCCTGAGTGTGTATATGAAGGGGAGTTACCAGGTTGTCTGGGAATCTGTGAAGGCTTCCAGAGAAGGGGAAACTTGGAACCAGTGGTGGGAAATGATAGGAGTTGGCGGGAGAGGTGGTTGATGAGAGGAGGGAGTTGGAAATACATTCTAGGCGGCATAAAGCGCCTGCAAAAGTGTGAAGGTAGGAAACAGTTACCTCCCTTTTGGGTTTCAGCTTCTTCACAGTTTCCATGGCTGGCACTTAAGTGTTGGAGGGTAGAGGTAGGAGAGGGGATAGTATAGGCAGGCCAGACCTTAGTGGACCTGTGTGCCGTGATGCAGTGCTGACTTGATCTAGTGATTGTGGGGCATCATCGTAAGGCCTTACTTAGCCTTGTGCTCTGATTCATGGGCATAGTCATGAGGAGCAAATGAAGGCCGATAGTGCTCATTTCGTGGAGTGATAAAATCCCATTTATGAGTTAGGAATATGCTAAACATTAGTACTAGAGGGAGTACATTTATAATGTGACTCATCCCTTCCTTAAGACTCTCATGGCTGTCAGATGAACAGAAAGACTCCTTTTATAAACGGAACCCACTTCAGACAGGTGGTATAACTGCTCACTGCTGAGAAAACTTCTGTGCAGAGGGATACAGTTGTATAGGGGGTGACAGAGGTTGTGTCCTTACAGTCTTGCCTGACAGTGCAACACAGGACAGATGGCAGGCCGTGCAAAATTTGTTAAGAATAGTCATTGTGTATGGGGCAAAAAAAGACCATGTGCTGTGTATTGGTTCTTTTTTTCCCCATTTATGCCTGCCCATAGATATGGATCTGTCAGGGTGTCATCTTTGAGTACTGAGTTAAGCAATATCAGAGTTAAGATAACAATCAATTGTTTAATTGATTAAATGAGCACAGGGCTAGACACGTGGTGATAGCTCAGTAAATACTTGATTTTTTTTAAGCCCGACTTTAAAACAAAATGGATTTCAAAAATTGAAAAACACTTGGTTAAAAAATTCTGGATTTTTTAAATGTATTCAGAGAGCTTAAGATTTAGAATTTCTGATCTATGAATTAAAACATTTTATTCACTTGACCTTTTAAGCAAAGTTTTATAAGTAGTTTTTTAGGTAAGACACAACAACTCATGGGCTATGTTAGTAATCTGATATTAAAGTATTCTCTGAGAATTCATTTCTCTATAAATTATTTGGATGGCGTAAAGAAAAATGACTTTACTTAGTGGGGGGTAGTGGGTTGTCTACTTGGATGTCTTACTAAGCTTTACATGTTTTTTTGAGGGGTAGGTGTTGGTTTAAGGCATTCTAAATCACTTGCTTGGAAACAAAAATATCTAGAATGTTTGTGATGTTTGTGCTTATTTACAAGTCTACTGCATACAGTGAGACGAGAAAGTATAGTCTGGTATATGGAGGTGGGCAGGATCTTGGGCAGGGTGGACTATAGGACTGAGCTTCCACTGTGGCTTCCACCTCAGATGTCTTATTTATCTCTGTCACTTTTATCATTTTTTGCAAAATTATCATAAAAAACCTTAGCACTCCTAACTGTACGGGTTTATTGTGAGAATTGTGAGAATTGAATGTTTTCATTCAAATTTGAATGAAGCATTTTGCTTGCAAAATACTGTATTGATATAAGGTGGCATTATGGCATTGTTAGCTGCTGGCTTTTTTTGGTGGGGGGGGCACGGCATATTTTAATTTCAATCAAATTCCGTGATTTAGTTTAAAGAAAAGGAAAAGTCTACATTTATAAGTAAACTAATGAGGTATTTTTTAAAAAGATTATATTTCAAGAGAGAGGGGAAGGGAGGGAGAAACATTCAATGCGTGAGAGAAATATTGTTGTCTTTTGTAGGCCTCCAACCCGCGACCTGGCCCTGCACCCCAGGCATGTGCCCTGACTGGAATTGAACTTTCGACCTTTAGCTTTGTGGGATAACTGCCAACCTTTTGAGCCATACCAGTTAGGGCCTAATGAGACATTTTTTAATGTAACCTTTTGGTTAAAATTTTTATTTGCTGCTCAATTTAAAAATATTCAGAAAATGCTGTTTTCCTTTTGAAGGAGGAAGGTTTAAATGAGATCCAAAAATTCCTTGTTAAAATTTTGAACTGGAGGTAGTTAATTTGTTAGGAGCATTATAAATATAAAATGCATAAATTTATTTATCCTTTATAGTTTAAAAATAATTGTTTATAATTTAGGAAACTGCTTCTCAGAAAAGTTAATGATTTATTCATGATTATCCTAATAGTAAGTACTTTGAAGAGACTTGGAATTAAAACCCAGGTCTTCTGACTTTGTTGCTTTATTGTCAGAAATCTCTCTGAGATTGTGATACAAAATGAGCATGTATTTAGTTTTGGACATTGATTTAGACTCAGTGTATAAAAAATTAAATTAGTTCTGAGTGTATTCTTCCTCAAAATGATAATCCTCAAAATGAAGGATTATCCTAATTGCTTGTAATATGTATCTTAAAATATTCCACAAAAATGTTTTTATTGAACAATAATCAGAATGGGTTTTCTTAACTCAACAAATATAAGTACATTAGATTTACCACTAGCAAATTTGATCTTAATCAGATTCACCTTGACTGTTATATTAGAGAATCAGTGAAGTGCTTTGGGGAGTGGCAGTTGTGACTAAATCTATACTTCAAGAAAACAGTGGAAGTTTGTTTTGTTGATTTGTACGTGTTGTGAATCCTTAGCCTTACAGGGGGCCATCTGAGGACTGTGGTACAAGGAGAGCCCCTGTCTTGTGACAGCCAAGCTTTTGTGAGGTGACATCTTAGGCACACAGAGTTCTTGCTGCCTGTTTAGCTAACTCCAAGTGTAGAGAATGAACTTTATGGTCCAAATCTACTTAATCCACACTAAGAGGGATAAGAGAAGGAGTTTGATCCCAGTGCCTAGCAGAGAAAACAATAAAAATGTAACCATCATTAATATAACTCTTACAGGCTTTTCGGTTTACCTTCAAAACAGAGGAAGTTCATTTACATGTCTACTCATAGTCTCTCCAGCTGCCATTTAAGCCTCTGGTTACAAAATAGTATATCACAAGTATTTCCAAGAATGGCACTTCTTGCCATTTGGTACTTGTGAAACTTTTGAAAGAACTTGGGCCCCTCTCCCTTTCCTTGGATCCCAAAACATCACTCTCCTTGAGCAAGGAGCCAGGCAGCATTGTATAGTGGTTAAGATTGTATGGACATGGAGTTTTGAATTTGAAGCCTAGTCATAGCTCTTCACTTTGGGCAAGTAACTTAATCTCTTAGAGCCTTGTTTTCTTTATTTATAATATGGGGATAATATTTACTTAGATAAAGTAAATATTACTTTTAAATATTACAGTAGGTTGATAACCTACTGTAAAGTACTTAGCACAGCATCTGGCACCTGGTCAGCCCCAGCAGAGGTTCATTAAGATACTGATCTTTGTGATTAAACCAAGGCATTTTATAATTTTAAGTTTTGAGGATGATTTTGCCTGAATTAGAGAGCAAACTGAACTTGATTGGATTAGGGTGCTTTGCTTGTTAGTGAGAAAAGGAAGGATGGCCTTGGGGTTGTATGGATGAACAACAGGCAGTTCAGGAGGCTGACAGAGAGCAAGTTGTATTATGACTTTCTAAAAATAACCAACATCTATTACTTGAAAATGTATTTGGATTTGAAACATTGAGTTTGTCTGACCATGACTTTAATTCCTATATGTGGCTGGATTGAGAAAATTACTGACACTAGCATTCCAGTTTCTGTTAAGCACTGAAATCTACTCTTTCTTTGCCAGTGCAGAGTCCATCTGTCTTTTTGACTGAAGTAAAAAAATAAGATCCTCTTTTGCCTTTTCCAGAATCTGTCAGTACTTAACTAAATTGGTGGAAGGTTTGAGCAGTGAGGCATTCCTCAATCCTCTGGTTGCAAAGCTCTCACAGCTGAATTCTTAATGAGAAGCATTTTATGGTATCCAGTTAAGGATTGGTGTTTCTTGGGCTATTTGAGTAATTTTAAACATTACAAAAATAAGTGAAAAACAAATAAAATCACTTGTCCAGAACAAGGTGATTGGTCCTTTCACTCCCTGCTCCCCATTCCGAATGAACTCTTAGGAAGAGAAAATTCTTTCTTTGTGGGTGGGTGGGTGAGTGTGGTCTGATACTTGCAGTGAGAAGATGGAATATGAATTTGTCAGTCCAGAAAGCTGCTCTCTGGTCCTGGCTTTGCTATGACTGTGATACCTGAGCAAGGCATTTCCCTGGGTTGGCTTTAGTTTTTATCACCTGTGTAGTCAGGGGCTGTAGATGCTCTCTGGGTCAGCATTGGGAAGTATTGTAGCTTTCTGCAACCTTTCTTAAGACCATCAATAGGCATCCTTGAAGCATCCTTGGCAGGTCGTCATTCCATCTTTATTTGGCTATTTCATTCAGCCTTGGCTTGGCTTCCCTTCTAGAGATGGGAAACTCTTGGTTTTCAAGGCAGTTTTGACTAATTTAATGTTAGGTAGCCTTCTTATGTTGATTCCTAGCACTTCAATAGTTCTAATTCTATCTTTTCCATCTTTCATGTGACAGATCTTCAGATATTGAACAAGAGTTATGTTGTGTGTCCAACCCCCTGCCCCCTGATTATGGTGCTAAAGCCTTGTCTACTATCCCCTTTTTGATGTAGTTTCAGACCCTTCGTAATCATTCCAGCTTTCCTGAAATGTTCCAGTTTTTCATTGACACTTTCCATAACGTAGTCCTCAGCAAAGCATATAGTACTTCAGACAGGATGCGACCAGCAAAGGCATTCTAAGAAGGTTAAAAAACTCCTAATTTCATTAGTATAGTAAAGTACAAATTGATGTGTTCATTGGTTTCTTTTATAGTCAGCCATGTGCTGTGTTAAGCAAGTAACTGTCATCCTTGCTGTTGTCTTTCACATGAGTGCTCTTGAGCAAGGCCTCATGTTACGGATAAGCAGCTTATATTTTCAGCTCTAGCACATTACTTTATATTTATCTTTATTTTTGTGAGTTATTTTACATCTGTTCCTTGTTCTGGACTGCTGAATAGCTTTGAATTCTCTGTCCTGGATAGCGGTTTGAATCAAGTCATTATCAACTACAGCACAATGTTCCTTCTGCTCTAGTAGCAGAAGCCACAGAATGAATTTTGTCACAACATGTTTCATGCCAAGATCCTACATCAAAATCTTGGACACAGTAGTTTTTGGAATCCCCAGATCAGCTTCTGGTTCTTGCAATGTCAGTCTCCAGTCTTTGTTGATTGCAGCCTGTACATGTTCAACATTCTCAGGTAGGTGTTCTGCTTGTTGCAGGCCTTCCAAAATGTGTATCACTTTGAACAGATTCTTGACCATCTTTAAAGCATTTGTGCCACATTTTTTTTGTGTTGCATTCATCACACATCCCTAAAAGCCTTCTGAATCATCCAAATAGCTTCTGTGGAGGAATGTTCAAGCTTAAGGCAATATTTAATGCAGTTTCATTGCTCTACTTGACCAGTTATTTGAATGTGACACCCACACAGTACACATGCTCATTCAATGGCATCTACCACCCCCACTGACTAGTATACAGTGAAGTTGTCATTGTTCATGCATGTGTAGTCCAGTCCGCTCGCCTTGGCTGCCAGGTTATTTTGATGTTGCACAGACTGTTCTCGTTATATTAATAGTGGTTGGACTTTTCCCAGACAAACCTCATAATCTTAAACTTTTGCATCATGGATTCCAGGAGCAGTATATAGATGAAATCTCCAGTGATTCCATTTTTTTAATATAGGAAATACTATGTCCACAAGCTCCCTAAATGAACGTGTTTTTAGTGTTAACTTTCTGCACAGGACAAGATACTTGTATGGTTTCTAGAATACAGTGTTCTAGGAGTACACCTAGATATTGGAACTGTAATGGTATTGAATTTTATTAAATACATAAGCTTTTTGCACCTTAAAGGTTAAGTATCCAATTGCACCCAAGTTAGGAAATTCAGAGTTACTTTTCTCACAATAACTTACTTTGTGTCCCCATGGGCAGATTTAAAATTTGCATTGTTGGGCATAAATTTCTAATTTTTACGTACATATTTAAGCCTTACGTGTAAATGAATGAGAGAAATTAACTAGTTTTCCACATACTTTAATTAGGCAGCATTCATTAATATGGTTTGAACATACGATGTTTGAATACTGTGTGATAGGCCCTGGGGATATGGAAATGAGATATCTGGGATAACATGGGAAACTCTGTGATATCATGATAAAATTAAGGGAATAATTGTGCATTGCACTAGGAATAATGCCCTATTTACAAATGAAATCACTTAACCTAGTTTATACTCTGATTTAGGAAAAACAAAGATTTTAAACTTAATTGAGGATGCATGTCTTTGGTTTCTTTCTTGAGGCAGTTTTTCCTGGTCCTTGAAGACTGCCTTGAAACCATCAGTAGGACTTATTTAAAAACCTCCAGTTGAGGCAGTAATTTAAGATTGAGTGACTATTCACTGGGACACAGTTTTTATATTGCCAAAAATACGGAGTTTTTTGAGTTCATACTTCCTTTTAGGCTGTTACAACTATGTTATTTTTTAGAAAAATAAATAAAAATGGCTTAGGGTTGCTAAACCATGCAACATATGGTCAGTCCTATTCCTGTTACAGAGCAGGGAGCCATTGTAAACAGGACCATTCTAATCCATGTGCTGCTAGCAGCTTCAGTCCTTTACAGGCTAACAAGTAACACCACTATGAGTCTCGTAGGTCCTTTAGTTTTCTCATGGGTGCTTGGGAACATGGAGGCCAGGGAAGGAGGAGCCAGGCAGAAGGAACACTTTATCTCCAGACTTTCAAGTATACTTGGAAAAGAAAAGAGAATCTCCTGCATAAAATCAGAAGGCAAAACACGTGCAAACAAGATTCTGCAATTGTATAAAATAATGCATACTCCTACTCTGCTAGGAGTTGAACACTTTGTTTGCCCAGTGTTGACTTTTGTTATAAAAGGAAGCAGGCTTTAATGCTTGTTTCTTAGTTTCCAATCTTGTGAGCTTCCTGGTATTTAAGTAATGTTTTTGGCAGAGCAATTAAATTATGTGGAAATTTGGCCCCTGAAGTGTAGTTTTCAGTGTCTTTTCCTAGATAGTATTAGCTATAGTCCTGTCTGCTAAGAGATGGATTAGGTGACCTCAAAGTCTTTTGAATAACCATCCTGGGAGGTTTAAAAAAGTATTTTTTAATACCACAGGAAACTTCCCCTACCCCACAGTTTTCTCATTATCAATTGAAGTCTTAAAATGACTGCTTTTGATCTTGTTCCCTATGACTAATTCTTTTTTGACTGCTACAGTATTCAGACAAAGACGGGCATAAATTAAGGCAGATGGAAAACCTCAAAGAGCTTCCGTCACCCTCTTGAAACTCCATCGTCTCCACTCCTCTAAGCCATGGTTACCACCCTGCAAGTGGAACTCCCATCCCAGTTTGGCTGTCTTTGGTTCACATTTGTTGTTGGGCAGCAGACCTTAGGGAAGACAAGGGCAGATGGGTTTTAAAGAGGAGACTCCCGTAACACTATTTCTGCAACTCTTGCTGTTCTTTTCTCCCAGTAGCTGCCTCTTCTTTTTGGGGAGACATAGGAGAAACAAGTAACTCCAAGAGAGGTGAAGGATTCTCAATATTTCTTCTAGCCCTCTAGACCCTTTGCTCCCTTCATAACCTTGCCCCATCTTCTCATTTTCCAAATTTTTTTTTTTTTTTTTTTAAACACAAAATAGATTCCTGGGCCCTACCACCAGCTGTTGCTCTTTAGGAAGCCTGGGGCTTGAGTCTGAGAATTTGTCTATTTCTCGAGTTATGCAAGTGCTTTTGATGCCCAATTAGGTTTGAGAACTGTTGGGTACCTGTCTCATCCTACCTAGGCTTAGGAGTTCTGAGACCTAAATCATAGAAGTGAATACCAATGGGACTTAAATGACAGATAGGGCCACAGGTACCAGGGATCCATGAACTAAAAGCCAGAGCTTCAAAGAGTGAGAGAGCAGTTACCTGTAATCATCCTCTTGTGGGGGCTGGTTTTTAATTTATAGTACCATATTTAAAGTATATTAGCTTTGTCTGCTTTTATATTCCTTTTAATTTTTAAAACTAAGTTGATGGAATGACAACCACCTCCCCCAAAAGATAGGGCTGGTAAAAAATGTATATATACTTTGTTCACATAAATGAGATCTCTAAGTAGATTTTTTAATAAATAAGATCTGTATGGTTTTCCTACACAACAGTTCATCTTTTCTCCATCAATAGAGTACAGTGTTTCCTTAATTTCTTATATGTTCATATTCGTATAAGAATTTTATAAACATACTTTGATGCTATTTCTCTTTAACATTCATTACCATTACCATCATTAGAGAGGCTAATGGAGTTTATGAGGGGGGAGACTCCTGAGAGGGGCAAGAAATTATGGAGGAGGTGGCATTTGAACTGAGCCTTTAAAAGGAGATGTGAGTTTGAGATTGGTACTCTCTGCTGTTGGGTGGATATTCCAGACACAGAAAAATGGATCAAAGTCAACACGCATATTTGAGAAACAGCAGGCCCTGCTCCCATAGGGCCGAAGTGTAGGCTCCTTGAAAGAAAAGAGTAGATTAGGGGCAGAATGTCAGCAGCTTTAAAGCAATGTTTCTTTGGATTTTATTCTGTGTCATAGTTTTTATAGGGAAATGGGCTCAGAATTTAAAATAGCAATTGCAAAAATATAATTGTAGCACACCACATCATAGAAGGATAAAGTCTTTTATTTGAGTTGTATTTCAGGACTTGAAAACCTGCATACATGCAGATGTCTGTATATCACACAAGGAAAAAAGCCATTAAAGGCTTTTTCTTGACACTCAATTTGTGGTCCTGTGAGTCTGTGGCAGGCCTGTCCTGAGACAACTGGGACTTGGGACTACTGTGAATGAGTGATAGCCTCATCACACAAAGGACAGCCTGAGTTGCATTGGGAAATTCTGCCTCTCAAGGTGTGTGGCTTCTCCTTGCTCTGGCAGTACTGTAGTCTGCTCCTTCTGGCCCCCTGCTCTCCTTAACTACATTAACACACTGATATTGATGATATTGAATGCTTTGTAAAAAATGTATTGAATACTGGTATTGAATATTTCGAACTTTATATTTTAAGGTCTGTCATCCTGCTGTCGCTAACCTTACGAGGTCCTGATCAAAATGAAATTCTGTGTTTTTTTATCATCTTATCAAAGCTGCATATTGCTCTTTTTTAAGAAAAATTTTAATATATTTTTAGAGAGAGGAAGGGAGAAAGAAAGGGTTAGAAACATCAATGTGTGGTTACCTCTCACGCACCGCACCCCCCCTCACCCCCCCCAACTGAGGACCTGGCCTATAACCCAGTCTTGTGCCCTGGACTGGGCATCAAACCAGTTACCCTTTGGTTTGAAGGCTGGTGCTCAATCCACTGAGTTATACCAGCCAGGGTGCATATTGTTCTTTTTTTAACATATGCTTTAAAATTGAAACCATTCATATGTTTACTACTTTGTGTACCTAATAGAGTAAGTAATTATCACTATGATGGTTTTCAGTGTAAAAGTTATGAGTTTTGTAGAGACCTGATGTAATAATCTCTAATAACATATGCAAAAAAGGGCAAAAAGTAGTTGAAAGGACTAGTTCTTACTCATTTGTCTTTAAAGAATATTCATTAAAGGATATACTAAAAGGCAAAGTTGTCTATAATCAGTATCAAAATTTTGCTTAAACAATGTTTTCAACACTTGAAATCTTGTAATTATCTGAAAGTCTTTATGAAGACTAAAAGTACTTGGCATAATTGGTCAGGAGTACCAATTATGAATGGAAATTTATTTTCAAAAAGGTAGTTACTTGAAAGTCACATTAGACACTATTTCACTATAAGTCTTTAAATGTAAACTAATGATATTATGCCCTAATTCATCCCAGAATTTCTGAAAAGGATTTAGTTTTGTTTAGAAATAAAACTCAAAAAATCTGAAACGTATTTATTGAAACCAGATCTTGTTGTCTATGGAAAACACGTTACTTTCTACTAGATTTGAAAATAATCACTGATGATAAATGCAGCATTAAAATCCTATGAACCCCATTTACCTAAAAGAATTTAGTAAATATAATAAAGGTAGTATTTCAAATCAATGAGGAAAGATAGATTATTCAGTAGATTATGTTGGAAACAGTGGGTATCCATCTAGGAAAAAAACAAAGTACAAACTCCAAAGATTGAAATGTGAAACTGAAAACATAAGTATTAGAAGAAAATGTAGGAGAATTCTTTTATAAAAGTGCATGGGGAATGATAATTCATGTCTAACTGATAAAATAACCATAAGCCATGAAAGAATAGATTTGATAACAATGCAGTTATATAAAATCCCTGCTTCTGTAGGGCAGAAAACACCAAAAACAATTCACTAAACTGGAAAATAATTTGCAACTCATATAACAATTTGCTTACTGTACAAAAAGCTCCTTCGAACTCTAACGATAGACAAAAGGCAAAATATAAGAAGCTCCCACCAAACAGTAAGAAAATGATGAATAATCCAACAGGGAAAAAATGGGCAAAAGTTTATGATGCTAAATCATAAGTTCACAGGGAACTACAAATAAATGACTTTTAAATGTATAAAAAGATGCTTCACTATATGATAAATGTGAATTAAAACTATACTGAGATTCGATTTTTTCCACAGATCTGTTTTAAGAGAAAAAAAAAAAATGGTAAGAATGGCCTGGCTGAGGATCTAAGGCTGCTATGAAATCAAGGAGAGACTTAAATTCAGGAGATAGTCTAAGCTGCAGGAGGGAAATGGAACCCTAATGGCAGTGCTGGTGGAGAGGTGGGAGGTAAGAGGTATAACCTCAATGGAGGGCAGTTTGCAGGCAATTTTAAAATTACATGTTTCTTTTTAATCCCTAAATTGTCTTTTTTAAAAAGCCTTTTTTCCAGCAATTCTCCACCTGGGAATTTACTCTGGAGGTACAGTCACACATGATTTTCACTGCAGCATTATTTGTGATAGCAAAGTGATTGGAAATTACCTAAATGGTCACTCACCAGTAGGGGACTGACAAATGAACTAGAATTCCATGTAGTTCTAAAAAAGAAGGCAACGAGAGAGAGAGAAGCATTTGGGGTGTTTTAAAAAGGGAGAAAGTAGAATATATTTGTATTTTTATATGTAACTAAACTGGGTGAGGCAAGGAAAATAAATCACATTAGTTTTCATGGAGTGAGAACTGGGCGAGTGGGGCACAGAGTTGGAGGGAGATTTTCTCATGATGGTTTTGTTACTTATGTGTTTGGGCCGTTTGAAGGTACTAGCTCATGAAAAAAAAGTCAGTTCTAGGACATAAATTATGAAGACAGGGTCTTGAAATATTTGAACATTAAAATATATTGTTTTAATAAAACATTTTAGTTTCCTTGCTTGGAAAGCAGCATTGCTCTAAGGGGGAAGAAGTGGGCCGTTTAGGAGGAGCATGTGTGTTTAATTAAACTGCCCCTTCAGCAATATTAAAAATCAGTCAGCTGTGATTTGGTGTGGAATATATTAAAACCTTATGGGAGACTGAGTTCCTCTTATGGGAGACTGAGTTCCTAAGGTTGCTTTGAAGTTCCAACCGGGGAAAAGAAGGGGTTAAAGATGCGGTGCAGGTAAAAGAAGAGTTAAGAGCGTTATGCAAGCTGTTAAGTAAAAAGGAAGTGCATTACAAAATGCTGAGCTCAGGAGTCTGGCTGCCAGCCAAGCCTTTGCTTTCTTCACTACAGCTGAGGGCTTTCGAAGCTTTTCACCAGTGGGTTTGTCTGAACTGTTTAGGAATGCGGCCGCGGTCGCCAGCTGACGTCAGGGCCTCCAGTTCAGCCGCGGGCCAGAGGCAAGGACTGAAAGCACTGGGAGTTGGGGCGGGCAGGCGTGTGACTGACAGCGCGGGGGCGGGGGCGGGTGGCAGTGTGTGTGTGACTGACTTGAGTGGAGGTGAGGTAGAACAGCGCGGGGGCTTGCAGTTCCTTAATAAATGCTAAATTCTGATGATAGATTTTTCTTGCAGTAAGGTGAAAGACTTTTTCTCCTGTTTCCAAAAGCCAGAACTCTGTATTGCTTCAGTATTAGTAGTAAGTACAAGCATAAAATTAAACACTTAAAACTTACATATCATATTGTCAGATTTCATGAGCCATTTTATTATTTGTTTTTGCTTCTGAGAAGGGAGGACCAATAAAAACTATGGTGATTCTTTGATCACCGTAAAAATGGTGATCATTCTTCCCTGCGGAGGGGCTAGAGGAATGCTTTTGCTGGATGATGATGTTCTTGATTTTTTTTTACTTAAAGCCCATTTCATTTTCGGAATTGGTACCAGAAAGAAATAGTAGACACTCTAAAAATGCAGTTCTGTAAAACAAAAGATCAAAAAGGAGAAATATGTGGAAAACTGCCAACGTTTATATAACTATTAAGAACATCTTTGCATGTGATAAGTTTGGGTTATTACATCTGATAGTTAAAGAAAAATGCAAAAATGGGAGGGAGGTAGGGAGGGCTGGGGCGGTGGGCTGGAATGGGAGTAAAAGAAAACTGTACAAGAACAACAATTAAAATAAAAAAATTAAAAAAAAAAAGGAAAAACGCAGGATTTTTCTGGAGACATGTTACAAAGATCATAGTTAGAACTAACCCCTGACCTGCTTACATCCTGTTCCCAGGTAATGTTTTTACATTTGTTTTCTTGGCTAATAATTAGATCAGTTTGCTTGGTCATATCCAAGATTTTTGTTAATCTGCTGCTGCTTCTTTAATGTGAGCCAGTCAGGAATGCAACTTTATTAGCTTTCTGTGGAGGGAGATAGTGGAGCAGTGAGAGGTGTGGGTGGTTAGCATGGAGTGCCATACAAGTTTATAAACAAAGATCTAAAAGGAGGCCTTAAACTTTGTGAAAAACTTCATTACTTGACCGGCCCAATAAATGAAGACCTTTTCTAGTGGCTACTGAAGTTACCTAGTATAGCTAATTTAATGGACTCCCTTTGGGAAACTGTTTCAGGGACCCCAAATAGGTCAGTGTATTATAGTGACTTTCGATAGAGGGGAGTTTTAGCCTTTCATGAAAGGAAACCGCATGCTTCTTTGTCCTTCTTAATGAGAAGCTGCTTCTGCACGATCTGGATCATTTTCTTAGGCATTGACAACATTCACCTTCTGGCTTCAGTCACTAATTTCACCTGTGTGCAATAGCCCAGCTAAGGTGAAGTCACAAAGCAAAAAGAAACAAAGCAAAAAACCAGGACCTTCTTGGGTAAAAGACAACATAACATGGTCAGCACTAAATTCTCAAGTGATCAAGTGCTCACACCTAAATTGTCAGGTTACACAGAATTTAAGAGTGTTCTGAGATTTTCAATAGTATCATAATGATTTATTTTCATTTTAAAGCATCAGGCTATACTTTAAACTTCAGCAATAATACACTTCATGCAGAACAATACTAAAAGTATAAAGAACTAGAAACTATTCTGTTATGTTGGATACAAATATTAGGTTATTCCATTTAACACATGGAATATCCAACAGGAATATTTGGTATTTGAACATTGAATTAGGAAAGAAGTTATCAATTCTTGCTTAGTCACCAATTATGTGACTGTGCAATCACATTTGATCTTGCAGTGTCTTGGTTTCTCCAGGGGAAAAGCTTTTAATTAGTTTTCTCATAATAGGACTCAAGAAGAAAAGACTATGAAAACATAAAAATATTCTGAGCAATAGGACAATTTGGTTGGGCTCCCTAGGAATATGGCAGCAGAACAAATGAAGACCTGATGTGACTGCTTTCTGGTCTTTCCATTTCCCTGCTGTTTAAAACACCCAGGCACTTTTGCTGTGAAGTCCTCATTGAGCTGCCCTGTGTTCTGGCAGAGGACTTGCAAATGCTTTGAGTGCAAATTTAGAATTAGAGTTTCCTTTCTTGTTTTTGCAAAAATAATTATCTTTTTTCTAAGAAAAAAATTTCTTCATAGAGTAAATGCTTATATGTTGTTGGATGCGTTTATTTTTGGACTTTGTAGAAAAAAGTATGACCTAGTTAATGAACTGCTTTTTAAAGGTCTGCTTAATACCACCTAAGACGAGCACAATTTGGATTATAAAGGATGGGAACATGGCAATAATTGCCTTCCAACAGTTACTGGTGTTAGTTAAAAAAGGGACCCTTTATTTGGGAGCTTTTCCCCAGAACTGCAGTGTTCTTGCTGTACAAAAGTACTATGAAATTTTTTAGAGAGTGCCAACTTTGTCTTTATTAAGAACCCTTTAAAATTTTGTGTGTAGTTAATCCATGTTTTAAAGTATATCTACAAATACATTTCCATTTGTAATTATTGTGTATTCAAAAAAATTAACCAAAGACATTGTAGCAGACAATACCAAACAACCTCAAATAATACTGACTTGATTTCATTCAAGCCCACAAGGACCAAAAAAAGAAGTTTGTGAGCCTTGTAGCTTACCCCAAGTACATCTTTAATTTCTGTTAGATGGTTTGAAATTTTGGGCAAAGCCGTAGATACTTTGTTTCCAGTGACTGTTGGGGATTTTGAGACTGGGCCCCTGTATTTAGACGTTATGATTAAGAGAGAAAAACCTCATAAAAGAAAGTTGAGATGCTTTTCATGCTGTGATAGAACTCTTGGGTAGGTCAGAATTGAAACTATCATACTTTAGATTCGATATTGTCTTCATTTCAAGTGGGTGGGAGAAAAAGCAGTTTCCTTGGTTTGATCCTGTGAAGGCTGACAGCTCAGGCATAGGCATAATAATGCATCCTTTTAGTATATTTCAGAGCTTTAATTTAGACTTTCTTCTTCTGTTTCCTTGCTATCAGGAATTAGTTATCTGAAGGCTTACCTTATTTGGAGCAGCTGGCAGCAAGTTTGTATCTTAGTTCTGGTTAGTGTTTGAACTATTTGCATATTCCTTTTATGGGCTACTTTTTGGCTTCTATGGAGAGGAAATTGAAGAGATCAATTTCAGCAGTGAAAGCAGATGGTCAAAATCGGGAAAGAGGCCAATTGTATTCAGTTTTCAGACTCTTCTGTTAATCTCTATTTTGGTTTCTAAGAGCATTGCTAAAGAATCTGTGCTTTCTTAGAATTGTTCATCTGAAATATTAATTTGAGTTGGTGTATTGTGAACTTCCTCTCATTGGAGGCTGATTTCTTGTATTGCTTTCCATTTTGTGGTTGAAGTTCATTATTAAAATTTATTTTCTCATTCATTCATTATTTTCTCAGATATTTTTTGAATACCTACTGTGTGTCAAACTTTTAAATGTCAGGTGCTAGGTACATTCTGCTGAATAAAAACAGCCTTCTTGCTTTATAGTGCTTATAGTCTACTGGAAATTAGAAATAATAAAATAAAGTATGTCTGGAGGAAGTTCCTGAGAGGAGAAGGATCTGATATGTACAAGGAACTGAAAGGAACTCAGCATTGGTGGTGAAGAAGAGGAAGATCAGGGTAGAGGAATGCCAGATGGGGTAGGAAAAATGGGCTGGACAAGATTCTGTAAGGCATTTCTAGGGTGTGGCTAAGGAATTGGCTTTTGCTTGAGTGTAGTGTTAAGCCACCTTCCAGCTGCTCTGGGGAGAATAGCTTGGTGAGGGGCACACATAGAAACATGGAAGGTGATTGCAGTGGTTCAGGCAATATTAGCTTGGACTAACGAGGGGCAGTGGAGATGGAAGAGGTGGACAAATAAACAGGGTTTAGTGTTGGAATTAGATGAGGTGTGGATGAAGAAGAGGAAAGAATCAAAAGTGACCCCAGGTTTCTGCTTTAAACAGCTGGGTGCTGATTACTGGAGTGGCTTTAGAGTGTGACAAATTGAGAGTTTGGTTTTGGACTTAAGTTGTAGCAATTCAGAGAAGTCAGGTAAGGTAAGTAGAGTGGCTGGAATCTTTTATTTTCTTTTGCTCTGTGGAATTAGTTATGCTATAAAAATTTGAAGATAAAGGATTTTAACTGGTACTTGTTGGGTTTCTTAGAACCTCAGACTGAATTACTTTATAGTAGGAGACTTTTATCCCCTTTGTGGAAGCAGAAATATCTTCTAGAAGTTGTAAACACAACAGACTGCCCCCAAACTGAGGAACTCAGCAGGAGAGAACTTTATGCTCATTAAATATGATTTGGGGGGGGTGGTAAATCAAATGAAGGCTATGTATGTTTCAGGGGAGTGAGGGCTCTTCTGATAGTTGATTTTTAAGTATTTCTTTGCTTTCGGGGTTCTTTCCCCTAAGTGATGTTAGGCAGCTTAAAGAAAAAGACATAATACAATAAAATAAAATAGAAGTAGAAAGTAAAGATCATACATATTTGCCTACCAGGTAACTAGTTTATGAAAATTAGAAATAGTATAAAATTGTATTTTTGGAATAGTGTTAAAATCAGGACATTGTTCCAAACTTGGTACATTTCTATATTGGGAAGGTTGGAAAGTTGATGTTTTATGATGTTATATTTTGTTTCTGCAGATGATATCAAGGACCTTCCTTGACTTGCTTTACTGGTACTGATGTCCAGGCATTCTCAAATGATACTGCTTAACACTAGTTACAAATTTATAATAGAGAGTTACTTAATAAATTTGTGGCTGTGTGGAACACAAATAATGCTTCACTTGGCACTTTTCTCTAAGAAGCTGAGATACCTGATTAGACTAAATTGGATAGGAAATCCTGGGTTTAGTCCAAGACAAGACTTTCTTGAAGCTGGGTATCTGTCAGATAGGACCATAGGATAATAGAACCAAAGACCTCTAGTAACAGAGACAGAAGTGACTCAAATAATAGGGAGTACAGCAAAAGTTGAAGATTAGGTGCCTTATGCTATGCTGACCACTTTCTCAGCGTTATTTTATTCAAACATTAATCCTTACAAGAAGGCTGTGGAGTAGATGATATTTGAATCTCCACTTTATAAATGAGGAAACTAGGTTGCAGGTGCTTACTACTTGTTCCAGGATATAGAGCCAACAAATGCCAGAGTTGGGACTTCCACCCAGGTTTGACTGGCTTCAAAGCCAGTGCTTTTGGTCACTGTTCTCTGTGGCTGGAACACAGAACCAACAAGTTTTTTTGTATTCCTGCAGGCCATCCTGGAGTTACAGAGAAGTCACTGTGGTGGAGTTCAAATAGACTTTTGCTTGTTACTTTAGAAACTGAAGTGTATGAAGTTGTACTCTATAAGGTAATTTAGAGGTATTTAGTGTGTTATGAAGGGGAGTGTTATATAAGAATATGTTTGTGTGTTGGGATGGGTATGAGATGACGACTAGAATTAACCACATAAAGGTTCTGAGCCCCATTTCTCTACAACTGAGAACTTCAAGGGCAAAAGCCTTTATAAAAAATTTACGAATGAAAGGTAACGGGAGCTTAAGTCATTCAAGATAAGCTTATCAGGGCTTGGAATACTAGCAGTCTGATTTTACTGTAAAACCAAAAGCACAGATCATAATCTTAAGTCTAACCTTCTTACATGTGGGTTGGGTAGAGAAGTATGCAGATCCTTAGGAATCACTGGGACCAAAAAAGGGCAGGTGGAAGTAGGCTCTCTACACACTCTACACATGAGCCTGTACAACAAAAGGCATTCATTCCTGTGTTGCTCAGTGAGTCCAAATGCTGGGAAGGAATAGAGAGAAAGGAAGTTGAAAGGCTCAGTTCTCATACTGCCTTTCTATGCGATGATACCTCATGGAGACCATCTTAAGATGAGTCAATTCCGGTTACCTTTGGGATTTCCCTACTAGTGAAACTTGTCTTCACAGAGCTTCATCTCCCCCCACCCAATACCCCCAGAAACTATGAAACTATTGAAAATTTTAGTAAGAATTTTAGATACTTTGGTAGGGATTTCCTAGATCCATAGCCTGTGATAACATACTGCTTTTGATCTCCCTTCTAGCTGATTATATACCTGTCAGAGCTTAAACACTTTTGATCTCCAGGGTTTTTGTAGCATCCTGCTTCTAGATTGTCTCAGAAGTGATGAGTGACCAGCAGGCAAGCCTTTTAGCCAGGTGATTAGGACCTCATGTCAATGACATTAATCGAGGGTTTGATCTCTCTAGTCTATCCCAATGGAAGTGATTTAGTTTAGATCTGCCACCTCCTTTGGCCTCAGGTAGTCCACAGCCCTAGCCTGCTAACTTGCCAACTATCACCTTTGGATTGCGAAACAATTACTTGAAAAGATTAATGGACAATAATAAGTTACTAAGACTAGAAAAACACAAAGCCCATGTGAAAAAAACAAGTTGAAGGAAGTGAACGCGTGAAGAGAATGAAAGAGAAGGATGGACCGAAAGAGTCAGATAGTGTATATACCTCTGTTAGCATCTGCTCGTGGACTAGGTGAAATTAGGTCAGACTGCAGTTGTGGACACGAAAAAGTCTCAGTTCACAAAGTACACACTGCCCGACTCTGCTAGAGGGTTCTGCCTCACTAAATGCTGACAAAGTTCAGTTCTAAAGTACACTTTTTTTTAGTGTAAATAGATCCAAGTTCCCAAAGAAGCCTTTTCACATGGGTAGAAAAGCTGTATGACTTTCTTAAGAATTTTTTTTTTTCAGATATTGTTAGAGGACACAAGTTCACAATTGTAGAACACAAGAGCAGGAAATGTTGTCTGAGAGGCTGTGACTACAGTATATGCGTAGTTTGAAGATAAACAGCAAAAACTAACCCCAAAAAGTTCATGTTAGCACTTGCTTTTCCTAGTGTTCTGGGTTGTTAACAGTATGAGTAATTAGATCCTTGCTTCTTAAGAATGTACATTTTAATTTGCACAGGTAGGGAGAATCTGTGTTTTGAAATACGTACTAGAGATGGATGTCTTTTCTCTACTTGAGGAACTGGTATACTCAGAATTTTGGAGAATGAGTAGATTGTTGGTCTGTGAAATTTTGAAGTAGATCGCACTTACCAGTTTTTCTACATAAGCAAATTATGTGATTTTTCCTTAAAAAAACAATCCTCTTCCTTAGATGAAGCACTAAGAAAGACACTTGAACCTAGCTGAAAAACCACTGAGGTTATTACAGAAAGGTAGAGTTCTACAGTTGGAAGTTATTTTAGATGTAATGTTATCATTCTATCAATGTACAAATGAGAAAACTGAAGCAATAAGAAATTAAGTGGTTTGCAGAGAGCTACATACCTAGTATTCAAAGAATCAGAACCAGGATACCAGGCTCTTGAGTTCTGTTATCAGCATTTGTAAGGTGCCTTGAACATGGATGAAACTGAAGGAATAGGAAATGACAACTGCTTTTGTTCATGGGATTCCTAAAACCTATTTGGGGATTTTGAGAGTCTCAATGTTTTTTTTTTTTTTTTTTCTTAAGATTTTATTTATTTATTTTTAGAGAGTAGAAGGGAAGGAGAAAGAGAGGCAGAGAAACATCAACATGTGGTTGCCTCTTGAGCGGCCCCTAACGGGGAACTGGCCTGCAACCCAGGCACATGCCTGGACTGGGAATTGAATTGGCAACTCTTGGATTTGCAGGTGGGCACTCAAACCACTGAGCCACACCAGCCAGGGCTGAGAGTCTCAATAATTTTAATACAAAGGATTTGATGCCAGACTAGTCTGTTACTTTTATTTAAGTGAAACCTAGCGTCTAGCGTGGTGAATGTAGGGAGTGGTATGAATGGTGATAGGGGTGGGATGATGGTATGGATGTGATACTGTAAGGACGGAGACAAGGTTGACCTGTAAGATGCTCCTTTAAATTGTTCAGTGCATGGATATAGTGGTGTTATTAGAGAAACAATACTTGATTTACCAAGGCACTCTGCTTCTTACATCCATCAGCTTCTGTTTATGATTTCGTTGGGTTAGTTTTCAAGCAGAATGATGAACTTTTCTTTTTTCTTTTTTTTTTTTTTTTCATCTCAAGAAAGCCAGTATGGCCTGTAGAATGGAGTTGAGTTCCTTGCCCTTCCTTCATACTTGATACTATCAGTGGGCCTGGACATCTGCAGGCACCCATTAGGTTTTAAGTGACCAGATAGTTTGCAAAGATTGAAAGATTTATTCTACGATTATCTTTTGGTTGTATTTCAGTGGTATCACATCTGTTCTAGTTCCCATGAACCAGTGCTGGTGTCTGGGCTCACTATTGTTGATTTTCTATTTCATTTGTACTTAAGGCTACAACACACGTGGCTATTTACATTTAAATTAATTAAAATTAGATAGCATTGTAAGTTCAGTTCCTCAATTATGCATTCCAGGTGCTCAATAACCACATGTGACTAGTGGCTGCTGTATTAACAGTGTAGGTGTAGAAAGCTTCCATCAGTGATCACTGTAGAAAGTTATATTTTACAGCTCTGGTCTAGTGTTTTATTCTGCATGTACGCAGTGCAGGTTTCTCCGAAGTCCTCTCAGGACAATGTTAGTATAGTGTGTGGTTCCATTCATCACAGAAGAGGATATGCAACAGGTAGTTGTGTCAGATGAATTGGAAAGTATAAGCTGTAAAGTCTGTACAATTAATTATTTTTATTGTATGCAGGAACTACATACATTTGTAGTGTTAATTTGCAGTATTAATCTTTAAATTCTGTCATCTTTGCTTGGAAGGCAATACACTGAATTGATTTATAAAGAACTAGAAAATGACCATACAAAGAAGCCAACACATGCTTTAGAGATCAGCAGATTGTCCAGTGGCACTGTAATATTAAGTTTGGGACCATGTTAAAGACAAAATGATACTAGTGACTCAGCTTCTTACAGTAAATCTAAAAATTCTGACTATTGCAGACATTTCACTTGCTCCTGGATGGATAAGTGACACATATAACAGGAGGAAAGAAAGATTACTTACAATTAAGTTTTTAATTTTTTTTTATGGTGAAGTTTCTAGCATTTTACTAAAATACATAATTTTGTCTGGTCTCAAGAGAGAATCGAGGCATGGCATTGTACATTATCCATGTTTTATATTGCAGTGGAACAGAGGCTGCTGGTGATGAGATGGGCTGTGTGCGTGGAGGTATGCACTGGAGAGTCTGACTTGGTCACTGATTACTAAGAAGCAATTACAGAATGCATTTGCACTAGTTTCTTACCTTATGAATAGAAAGAAGCGCCTGAGGCAGCCTTTGGTTAGTGAAGAATACAAGTAAAATCTTCAGCAAGTGATACTGCTACAAATTTGATGTTACCACCCAGATGATGTTTCACTCTGTTGATTCCAACTCGACACTCCTCTGTCAGTAGGGTGGTTATCTATGCATTCAGCACTGTACAAACTGTACGAGTCAGTGAGCCTTCTGCCCAGACCATAAAATGAAAACAAGAATGTTTTAGAAATAAAAAATATCTCATGTTTGAAAGTTCAGCTTTTTTGTTTCATGAAAGTTCTCCTGTAGCGTAATACTGAATTTTGAAAGTGGCTTACAACATTTTATCCCTCAAAATCCATGAACCTTTACTCCTTCACCACTCTCAACTCTCTATCCTCCCCCCAAAATGAGCCACTTTTCTTCTGTTTCCTTAGTACTTTGCTTATTATGCCTTTGTTACCACTAGCTCTTTCTGCCTTCATTATTTCTGATGATGGCAACTTTTTGAAGCAAGCAGAGTACCTATGCATTATCTCAAGAATATAGTTTTCAAAGAAGAAAAAGGTCATGAGGGAAGAATAATTAAAATTTGCTGTGCAGGCTCGGATAGAAGACATAGGACTGTGGTTGAAAATTAGAAAGAGGTGGACTTTAAAATAAGGACTGTCTTTTCCCATCTTTCTAAAAATAACGGAAATGCTTAAGTATTTGAATTGAAGGTAGATAGGTACTTATACCAGAGATGATGTTATAGGGGTTAAGATACAAAGCAGAAGACTTGATTAGGTCATTTTTTGGTAATTACTAGCTCTGAGAGAATTATGTTTATTAGGAACTTCAGAGCAAACCTGAGGGAGAAAATAAAGATGTCGAGAATGTCTCCTGGGGTGGGGAATAGAGAAAGAGCCAGGACTCAGGCTCAGGTCTTTCCCTCAGGTACTTTAAAGTCCATTTTAACTCACTGTCACTCTCAGGATCTTGGTACCCTCAAAGAGCAAAACCTGCTGTTAGATTTGTCCCAGCGCTGGTACCAATGGTGCATTTATGCTTTTGGATCACTTTTGTTGGGGAAGTAACATAACATCATGGATTTTATAGTCATTCTGCCTGGGATTGAATCTTGACTCTTCTGTGCATCTTCCAGCAAGTTAATGAAATTCTTATCTAATGCCTCAGTTTTCTTAATCTGTAAATACGAAGGAATACTACCTGGGAATAATTGCCATATTTTGTCAAAACTAACAACATTGATTGTACCACTAAGAAAAATAAACTGTCCATTTAACTATGGTACATTTTATTATTGATACATTCCAGAGAGGTTAAAATAGAGAAAAACCTACCTTTTTTGGATTGTTGTGAGTATAGTTGGCTTTCCATTTTATATGGATCTCTGTCCACAGATTCAACCAACCGTGGATCTGAAGTAGCATTTGAAGAAAAGAAAGTTTCATTGCTGTTGGTGTGCACCTATTTAATCAGATGTGCCTACGATGGTTGTATCTGGTGAACATGTTCAGACTTTTTTTTTCTTGTCATTCCCTAAACAATACAGTATAACAACTATTTATATAGAATTTACATTATATTAGGTATTACGAATATGTAGAAATGAGATGATTTACAGTACAATGGCACATCGGTGTTTGAACTTCATTCTGGAAAACTGAGAAGGAGCTTGAAAATCCAATCTACTTTGTGGCCTGAGAGACAGACACATGACTGATCGTATAGGTATGAGTATGAAAGGGTGTTGGGTAGAGAATCTAGACCCGAAGTTTTATTAGACAATTGAGACATTTTTCCACAAACGACATGGTTGAGGACCAAATTGTTTGCGAACTGAGATTTGACAGTATTCAGGAAGATGTGTGTAGATTATATACAAATACTGTGCCATTTTATATAAGGGACTACAGCATGCTTAGATTTTGGTATCTACAGGGGGTCTTGGAATCAGTCCCCAGTCCCCCCTGCGCATGCCAAGGGACAACTATAAGTTGGTATTTGAAAAGCACTTAAGCTAGTATCTGATACAAAATAAGTGATCTAGCTGTTAGGGATTGTTTACTTTGAATCTGTCCTAGAGCAGTTAATTTAGTCATCTAGTCAGTGTTTGTGAAGCACTCTGCTTGGAAGGTACTCTGGTTCTAAACCACAGTTCCTGCTTTGAGAGACCTCATGTTCTAGTTAGGGAGGAACTCACAGAAATAGGGAATCTGCTTACAATGCAGAAACATGGACATAATTCTTTGGGAGAAGAGTATAAGGAGTAAGACTAACTTTTGTTGGGAGAGTCAGAAAAGTCTTCAAGGGGCAGTGATATTTAAACTTAATTAGGAAGCATGAGAAAGGACTCACCAGAAACAGAAAACCATTGGAGAAGAACATTCTAGGAAGAGGGAAAAGCATATACAAAGGCACAGGGCTTATATTCAGCATGGCTGGAATATTGAAGGAGTGTGTATGGTAGGGTTGGGATGGTAGCACCATATAAATGTGAAGAGGTAAGCTTCCCCAGGCTGCGAAGGGTCCTGTATGCCCAGCTAGGGAATCTGACTTTCACATACTGCTGTTAGTAATGGGCAGGTGGCTGGAGCTTTTAAACAGTGGGGTGATGTGAACAGAATAGCTCTTCTTTTTTTCTATTTTATTATGCAGTTACACGTTGTACAAGCAGGATCTCTTCATTTACACTCAGCTATGGAAGTGTAGAGGCTGCTTTTAAAACCTGACACAGGTACTTTCTCTCCAGCACAATCTGTTCAGGCCGTTGTGTGATTTGTAAGCTTGTTATAAGATGAAATCCTGTTTTCCCAATACTATTTGAAAATGCACTGTATTTACCAAGTGGCAAATATACTGGAGTGATGCACATAAACTTTGAATATTTAAAATTTTTTATTTGGTAACAATTCTAAACTTAAAAGGAAAATTGTGCAAATAACAATAATCAAAGAATATCTATAAACTTTTGGCCTCTATTCACTTGTTAATGTTTTAACCCATTTGCTTTATCATTAAGCGCTCCCCTCTACACCCTTCCTCCCTCTTCCCCATCTTCTGTCTCCCCCTTCCCTCCTCCCCCCTCCCCCCTTCCCGTCTCTCTGTGCTCCCTCTCCCTCGCCTCTCTTTCTCCCTTCCCCTGGCATAACATTTGGCGGCAAATGAAATACACCTGCCTCTCCTTGGTAGTGTTACTTGTGATCATCACTCCAAGTGTTTTCCACTTTCTTCATTATATATTTTGTCCCCCTGGAAAGTAATAAGCAGTCTATGGGGAGACACTTTAAGACTATGAAAATATCCTATTCCACATCAAAATTTCCCCCTATACTTGACATCTGTTGTTGATTCATGCTTAAACTAATCTTTACTACAATGG
This sequence comes from Anoura caudifer, assembly GCA_004027475.1. Taxonomy (NCBI): domain Eukaryota; kingdom Metazoa; phylum Chordata; class Mammalia; order Chiroptera; family Phyllostomidae; genus Anoura; species Anoura caudifer. Next base: position 207,682 of record PVKU01000242.1, read on the forward strand.
TTGCAAAATGTCTAAATCGTCTATATTTTTTAAGGTTGGTATTATATATATTTCAGTGTATATGTTATTTTCTAATAATAAACTATTTTTAATAAAATTCTTAAATTTTCAAGTTTCTTCTGTTCACAATGATTTTTTTCTGACTTAGTTCATAAAAATGAGATTTTATCGTTCATACTACCTGTGCCACATTGAAATTTTTTGTAGCTACTGAAGATGGCTGTCTTAGTTTCTCTGTATCTTGGTGATGCTCTGGGACAGGTTAGGTATGAGCATGGTTAGAACTAAAGAGTATTAGTGGGGGGATCACAGGAGACCTTACATCTAAAGGATGGTATTTAAAGGAGTTCAGGTTTATATAGAACTTCCTTAATCTTTTAGACTCAGGGAAGCCACTTAAAAAGGAGTAAAACATAGGCATGAATGCTACAGTGAACTGAGGCATTTGACCTAGTTTGATTCTCCTAACTGAAATTAGTGCCCTAGTCACTTTCCTGACTTGTAAAGGCCATTTTGGTAGTTCTTGTAGGCTATTTTATTTTTCAAAATTGCATGCCAGAAATAGTTGAAAGGATGGAGAACATGGTCGTAGTTCATTAGATACCTTCATGTTGTTGAAACCTCTTGCTCCAGCTCCTAGGTTTTCTGCTTTTTTTTAAAAAAAAAAAAATTCTTTTGTATCTGCTCTCTGTGGTAATCTTTCACATTTTTGCTTTCTGGGTAGTTTTGTGCTTTTTAATGACTTTGACCTGTGCCTCTCACTTCAGCTGACTGTGTTACTCTTAGTTATGAGGTGGGGAAGAGGAAACAGTGAATGATTTATTACAGGTCCATTGCTACCATTATAAAACCAATTCTCAGTAATTTGAAAAAAAAATTACTTCATTTCTTGGTTTTGTTACACCTTTATCATTTTGTTTTGAGATGGGAGTGAAACCTCTTTTAAAAACAGCTCCTGTTTGTGTGTGAGAGGGACAGTGAAGTGTTACCAATAATTTGAGGTTCTGATTCTACGCTGTTTATCGTCTACTTTGCATGAAGCACCACTTTATGCAAGGGGTTAGGGTTTGTCACCGAGAGTTTGATGCTGTGCTAGCCCTAATCAGGTAACACAATTATCTTGTCTTTTCTATTAAAATTTATTTTTAAAAAACAAACCTAGAAATAAACAGTTTAACTAATCATTAACCTGATTTTGATGGGGAATGTTTACATTGACTACAATGACATGGTTAATAATATATATACATCAGTGCTGATCTGTTTCATGTGGCCATGCTATATTTTTTAATGTGGGATAAAAATCAAGGAAAATTTTAGTTTTCTAGATTTATTATAGACAATGATAACATTTATAAAATGGAGGGGATAGAACTTGAGTTGGAAAATGTAAAGAGGTAAGAGAGGTGAAGAGAGGTGGGGTCACTAGTTTCAAAGCCCTTAATTTTTCTATAGAATACAGTAACAATTTGGCATAGCATCTAACTGTTTTTAACTTAGATTGGAGTGTCAGGATGCAGGGAGTAGGAGATCATCCATTAAGGTGAGGGGTGAAGACTGGTTTAGGAATGAAAGGGGAGGCAATAGATGTGAGAATGTGGAGAAAGCCTTGGCAAGATTTGTTGTGGCCAAGATGAGGGAAATGAAAGAGTCTGACGTGGCATGGAAGTGTTGCTGGTTTTGTTAGGAGATGGGTTGAATGGGGTGCCCCTAGGTATGAATGTGCGCTCTCTCCATGGAGATAGGAAGCATTTGGGCAGAGAGGACTGGTCAATCAGAAGAAATAGAGATTAAGATACAGATTTGGGAGCCAGGGTGTGTGTGTGTGTGTTGGCATGGGGGTGTTTTGTGGTAGAAGTTGTGGAAATGGATGCTGTTGTCCAGGAAGAGAATGCATTATCTCTGGTAAACTCTGAGAACAATTAGAGGACAGGGCCACTCCATTGCTCAGCTCCGGTGGATATCAATCACACTGTCATTGTTGTGAATGGAGTCCCAGGATTTGTGCAGTGAGACAGATCTGCACAAAGGGCACTCAAATTTAGGGTCATTTAGATTTTGAATGGTAAGTGAAAGGTACTGAGAAGGGGTGCTTTGGGAGCTTGATGGAGCATCGTGCCAGTGCAGTGTTACAGAAGCCAAGTCAAAGGATATTAGGGAGTAGTGTCAGATATTGTAGAGAGGTCAAGGAGCAAGAGGCCTGAGAGAGGAGACCTTTGTGCTTTGCATTTATGAGGTCATTAATTACTCCCAAGAGAACCTTGACCATGGGATATTTGCAGAGGAATCCAAATAGTAAGGGGTTAAGCAATGAGAAGAGGATGGGTAGGAAAGTGGCCTGAAGAAGCAGCACTACTGAGATACGCTTTTATGAACTAACTTCATAACATAGACTATTTCTAGTGAGGTAATTATTTAAGAATAATCTTGCATTTTAGAGATTATTTTGAGTTGCATTGCTCTTTCAAACATCACATCCCTGATCCCTCCAGTGAAACCAAAGTATTTTCTGGTCTTTAATGAATAATTTATAAAGGTTGTATTTAATAATGATGGCTTATATTTCAAATATTTAGGAACTTAGACCTATGTTGGGAAAATTATATAGGCACTTAAGGAAAAAAATGTGTTTGAATCAAGACTACTAAATAAATTGGGAGTTTATTCTATACAGTCATTACTGGTATTGAGAGCAGAGGGTTATGGATGAGAGGAAAGAACCTTAGGATTTGTCGAAAAGTCATCTTACAATAATTAATGGAACCCCCTCCCCATTGCTTAAAAGTTGGAGCATTAAGCCACCTTCTTAATTCTTCTGTTATAAAGAATGAGGCTTAATTAAGACATAGTCAGCATGTGTTGTCATGAACAGAAAATCAATGCTCATTTTGCCTAAGGAAAGTTGGGGGTTTCCTTTTTCTGTTTTTTGTTATTGTTTTTTATTCTTTTTTGAGACTTGGTTAAGACTGTAGTGGGTTTTTCTCCTGTCAGTTTTTTGAACTATGTTAGCCATTCACAGAACAGAAGCAAATAGCCATTTTTAAAATTCATGTCTTCAAATGTTAATTTGATGCTTTGAGGCATAAATGACCTTTCTAGCCAGCCCAGACTTGTCAAACAAAGGAATGATAGGAACAAGCTGCTGATTGTTCTAATACAACAGGCTGTTTTTCACAGAGAATTTCAAAACAATTTTGCTTCCCTCTTCTCTAAAACATTGAATTAAATTTCAGCCTGTGCTAGGTTTGAATTTAGAAAGAGTTGTGTACACACAAGTAGTTTAAATGGAATACTGACCACCTGTGCAAAATGAACCATCATAGGTTTCAGTTGTAGAGTCTACAGTGTGTGTAGGAAGTGCATGCCTGGCTTCTCAGCCCAATATTGGGCTCAAACAAAGCTAAGCAATAGAGTTCACAGAGTGTTGGAAGAGAGAAAGGAAGACCAAAAACAGTAGGTGAGCAGAGTGAGGCGTTGTACATAGCTTTGCATTTCCTTGTTGCAAATTAGTAGAAAGTATTGAAGTGAACTAAGGTGGTGGTGTGGAATGACTACTGCAGCGAACTTAACTACCCTTGAACCCTGAGGTGGTCATCTAACCTCCATGAATTTCTTTTTTTTTTTTTTTTTTAATTTAATTCATTGTGATGACATTGGTTAATAAAATTATATAGATTTCAGGGGTACAATTCCATAATAATACATCATCTGTACATTGTGTTGTCTGTTCACTACCCCAAGTAAAGTCTCTCTACCACCATTCATCCCTCTTTACCGCTATTTTACCCCCACCCCCTATACCACTTTCCCTCTGGTAATCACCATACTGTTGTCTGTGTCTGAGTTTTTTCCTTTGCTTAATTAATCCCTTCACCTTTTCACCCAGCCTCCCAAACCCTCTCCCCTTTGACCACAGTCTGTCTGTCTCTGTATCTGTGAGTCTGTTTCCGTTTTGTTAGTTTATTTTGTTCATTAGATTCTACATATAAGTGAAGTCATATGGTACTCATCTTGCCCTGACTGGCTTATTTCATGTAGCATAATACTCTCCAGGTCCTGCTGTCCCCAGAAGGTAAAATTTCTTTTTCACGGCTGAGTAGTAGTCCATTTTGTAAGTGTACCACATGAGATGAGGTTTTTAGCCACTCATCTACTGATAGGCACTTTGGCTGCTTCCAGACCTTGGCTAGTGTAAATATCACTGCTGTATCTGTCAAATGGAAATAATACTGCTTAACCTGTTTCATTAACAGGATGTACGAGGATATTTGATGAGAAGTACCTATAATATGATGGATGTACATTTGTCTCAATAATTGTGATGTTAACTTAGCCCCAATCTGTCTTAGCTGTTGTCCGCTGACACCAACTCTTCTTTTCTTTGACATTATATGATATAAGGAAAGGAATAAGAGTTTTGAGTTTGGGTTTTTCATTAGGTTCTCATATTCTAAAGTAAATGACCAGGGATCAGGAAGCCAACAAAACAAAAAAAAAAAAAACTAAACAGTTCAGCTATAAATAGAAACTACTCCTTCTATATACCCTTACCTCCAAATAATTTAATGTCCAGTTGTTTCCTTTGAAAGTTGAACACTAAACATGCTTTGTTTTGGTGGGCTGTTAATTTTTTTCTTCTTGGGTATCATGAAAAAGGAAGAAGGAAGGAAACAATTTTTTTCTCAAAGCAAGGTTAGTGGCTCATTAACCAAGTAAGCAAGTAGTCCCCAGTATGTTCTGAAAATTTGTTTTTCTTATATATTGTTAGAGAAATTGTTAGTACTCTTAACAACAGAAGATTGAAAGTATATTTGGCTTATTGTCTTTAATTTCCCCCTCTAAGAAAGGCATAGAAAATTTCTGTATTAACTATTTGGGGATTGGATTTGTTCTTTAGGGGAAAGGGATCATTTGAAAGTTTGATAGTTTTAATTAGAAAAAGACATTCCTTTTACCAGAAAGCATGAAATGTGGCATATAGTACAATGGGAAACATTAAGATGTGTGTAGGAGTTAAGAAATTCTCTTTGAGTCTAAAGTAGTAGTTTAGCCTTTTGACCAGGGTAATAGGATTAGTTTGTAGATTCAATTTTTATGGGAGGATTTGGAACAAGGATATGAAAAAGAAAGGGAGACGTTTGTGAAATTCAGATTCTTATGAATTTCACAGGGTACTGTAAGCTCTTACCACAGTTACGAAACAAACACAAGTCAGGTTTTATAATTAATGATAACGGTTATATTTTATGAAAATTCTATGCACTTAAAATAATTTTAACCTTCTTTTATTAAACAGTATATATTCCCTTGACACAGTTCTATTCCTAGGATCTCAATATTAAGTTGGAACAATTTTGTGAAAAGACTTCGTACTGGGAACCAGGAGAAAACTGATACTCTGGATGGAGTCCAGCTAATAACTAGTGTTTGAGCTTGGGCAATTCACTTGACTTCTGTGGGACCTCTGTCATTTGATAAATAATTGAAAATGTAAATAATTAAGACATTTCAAATACCACTTACAGTCTTAATATTTTTGTCATTGGGGAATGTTATTAAATGTAATGGAACCTATTTTAAGTGTATATTCAAAATACTATATATTTTTTCCCTTGAAGTTTTCATTTAGCCAAATGGATTGATTTAAAGTTTTTGAACACAGCTGTTAGAGAAATGTGTGCACAGCTACTGTTTTGGTAAACACAGACTAGTAACCAGATGGTAGTAATACTTTAAAAACTTGGACTATATGGACTGGGAACCATCCAAATGGAATTTTCAGTGTTTTGCCTAGGTACATTGGATTTAGTACACTTGAAATGAGTTTGAGTGTGTTTTATTACTGCAGTGGCTAGAAAGAGCGCAAATAGAGTATTATGTGGAATACAAATAATGCTTATTAAGCTTGCAGTTGATTCCTTCTGATAGATGTTCCAAATTGCTGTCAGACTTTATTTACTTACTCATAAACAGATGTGCTTTGCTTTAAATCAGGATAACTGTTGCAAACCTACTTATGCATATTTTAAACAACTGTTAAGTATTACATTTTTACATTGTTGATTAAATAAGCTGATTTAGTATATTTTCTAAGGTTGTTGGTTCATGATGACAAAGAACTTAATTTTTTAAAAAATTCTGATTAAAGATGGGATGTCATCAGTTACATTATTTTCTGGTCTGTAGTCCAAAATGTATAGCTAAGGTGAGTATCTATCTATCTATCTATCTATCTATCTATCTTAATTACTTTATTATTTAGTTACAGTTGTCTGCAACTATATATTTTATTTTAAAAACTTTAGCCACTACTTCATTATCACCGAAAGACATGTTAGTAGTAATTTGGACATCATCTGACTGACCCATGCTTTGAACAATACAGCAGTAATAACCTTAATCTTAAATTTTATAGGTGAATAGTATTAGAGAATATTTCTTTTAGTTTTAGTTTCTCCTCCTACATATATGTCATTATGATTTATTTGTTAAAGTCTTTGCTAGGTCAGTGCCATATTATTCATTAAATGTATAAAGCTTCTGTGGCCTCAGATGTTGACATCAGTCAGACTGTGGGCCACCTTAATCATGGAAGCCCTGGTCACTACCTACTCTTTCCTGGTTTGGTGGTAGGTTCTCTCTATTCAGTGGGTTTGTATTATAGTTATTCCTCATTCTGATATTATTTCTAGCATTCATGCTCACATGCATTCACAACAGATATTTATTGAGTTAGATATTTACTGAGTTACCATTACTAAGTATCAGGCATTGTACTGAGACAAATAGGCAACTCTGGTTCTCTGGAGCATTGGAGCATAGTTCTCTTCAAATGGGAAGATAAATGTTAAATATATAACAAATGAATATGAAATTGCAGTTGTGATAAAGTGCCAGAAAGTAGAGTCACCTTAAGTAATGATTCATGCTCCTCAAAAATAGAGCTAGTTCTGTTCATCATTATAAAAATAGTGTAACTGGCCCATCTTTCCAGATTACAATGATTTCCAGCCTGAAACATTCTTCATGGTTTTAATTGTAGAAGCCTGCACTCATTTTGACTGCCCATCTTCTAACATCTGTTTTGCCAATAACCAGATCTTGCCCTGCCTACCTCCTCGTGGAGAGTATGAACATCTGCCTCAAAATGCACACTCCAAATTACATTAGCTGGTGTAAAGTCCCACTAAAATTAAGCGGGAAAAAAAAAAAGGCACTACAATGTAGGAGGGAAAGTGGAGACAGGCCCTGGGCTTGCTTGGCAGCTTGTAAAAGATAGTGTGGGGTGGGTGGCAATGGAGAAACACTTGTAGATCTTATTTCTTGGAATACTGGAATCTGAACTTTAGATTAATCTTTTAAAGTTTATTACCAGATTTTTAGGCTAAACCCAAAAGCCTATATCTAGCATTCAAGTATGTACATACAAAAACAAGATCTACTAGTTGCTTTCTGTAACCAAAAAGAGAGTATTCACTAACAAATGTGATAGATTTATAAAGCTAGAATGGTCTTATTTGTTAATCTGAGCAAGTCATTAATCCAAGCAGTAGTAACTGTGATAAAGCAATCTAGATTATTGTGCCAGTGTGGCACTATTACTTCTGTTAACAAATCCATTAGTTCTTTATTGTAGATCTAGTATCACTTAGATTTGACTAGTGTAATACTGATATTCAGGGTGGTTCTTAAATAGTGAACAATCTCAGCTTCCTGCTCAGAATGACGGTTCATGAACAAAAGCAATTCTAATCTATACATGAGGATTATGTAGTTTAATAGCTTAAATCTACTCTCCCTACTCCCAACCTGTTCCAAGGCTTATTTGTGGACATGTGTTACCATAATTTACAGAAAAAGTTGTATCTCTTTGGAATGAATTGTTGATAAGAGATGCTAGAAATATGACTTTAAACCTAAGCGTACGGATCTTCCAATATTCTGGTTTTACCAACCGCTATTAAAAATCTAATACCCCTCTTCCCCCACCATGGCAATTTAAAACTTTATCCAGGAGTAAGGAGCCTAGAACACAAAGTAAATTATTAGTAATTTGGTATTTACAGGCCAAAAACTTGTATTTGGTTACCTTACTCTGAGTCATGATCTTTTGGTCTTCAGAAATCTCTGCTGTTTTTTGGGGTCTTCTGTTACAGGCAACACGTGGGAAGAGATCTAATAAAAAGTTTCATGTTTTTCAAAGAGAACAATTTAGAATAATGCTACTTAAAGAGTACCTAATGTCAGAGCAAACAGGCAGTGAAAAGCATATAATTCTGCACATTATGCAGAGACATTAAATATACATATTAGTAAGGTAGCAGATGCTGTGGTTCTGAAATTGACATGTAAAGTAGCAGTTTTTCTCTGCAGGGTTTCACTCCAGCCAGTGCTCCTTCACATATAATGAATAGCTAATTTCAGTCCTGTGGTCCATGGGAGACTGACTGGGGAACTGGGAGGAGGAAAGCATTCCAACTTTAAGAACAGCAGGATGTGTGCTGAGATGTGCTTTTTAATGGAGAAACATTTTAGAACTCTTGGGGGTAAATTCATAAAGAGGGCTGTGCATGTGTTTTGTATTTAAATTAAGGAATTATTAATACAGTTAGACAACCATGGATTTGGCAGCTGTATTGCAAAAGGGAAAATCAGAATTTGGTGACTGAACTGTGAGCTCAAATAATCTTGCACTTTTGATAAAATACATACTAAAACTATCCTGTGTCAAAATGGAACCATTTATTAGAAACAGGCATTTGAGAATGTACTTAACTAGTTGAAATTTGAGGCTGACTTTAAAAAACTGGTCTTTGTCTATATACAGGAAAAGGGAAGTGACTTATTCTTCTGCCTCATGGAGATTTCCTTGCTGTTTGAGGTTTCCCTGTGTTCATCGTTCAGTCATTCATCTATCCAGTCAGTATTTGTGGAGCATCTACTGTATACCATGATATTCTAGGAGCCCAAAAATGAATAAAATCAATCTCTACTGTCAAGCAATTTATATAGTCTAGTGGAAAAATGGACTTTACAAGTGCTATAACTGAAATGAAAATAAGGATTTTATGTGTGAAGACTAGAGTTTTTAAGCTAAAAGACTGCGTTTTTTATTGTGAAGTATAAAATACATATTGAACAGTACATAAAACATATGCCTACGTTTGAAAAGATAGTTATGGAATTGTACTTTATTCTTTCATTCAATTTTTTTTAAAATTCATCTGTGGTTACTATAGCGTTCTTTTTGCTGTATAGTAATATATTTTTTATCTCCACCATGCTTTGTTTATCCATCCTACTTTTGGACATTTGGGTTGCTTCCGGTTTTGGGGTATTATTTACAATGATGCTGGGAGGGTTCTGGATTATGTGTTTTTTGTATATGTGTACACACACTTATTTCGTGTTACATATTTTCACTTTATGAGATAAGGACAAACTATTATTTCCAAATGATTTGTTCCAGTGTAAAAAGACTTTTGAAGGACTTTGCACATAGGTGGTTTTTTTAAAAGACAAATATTTTCTCATAGAATTTGGTTTTCTCACCTCATGAGAATGTGGTGGGGTTAGTTATATGTACCTAACATACAATTCAGTTGTCCTTTCTACCTAACCTGGGTTGCAGGAATATGCTTGAAATGCCAAAGTATGACTTAATGCTTTACTCTGACAATTAAAATAGTCTGTGACAAATTGGGGAAGACAGGAAACATCTTTGAGATTGGAAATCATGCTACGGTTTTGTTTAATGCTATGAAGAAAAGGTGAAAAAAAAAAGCTAGAGTATATTAAGGTTACAAAAAGTTTAGTGGTTTTAAAATGTTGAGCTCACATTTTGAAGTATAATTCTATTTTAATATCTTTTCTAATGGAAGAAGAAAGATGTCTGATTTGGTAGGGTAATCTTTGAAAAATTGACAATCCTTTGGCATGAGGCCCAGATCTCTCTTCAAATTTTGTGTGAAATAGAAAAATGGCAGTCTCTTAGGAACTCTTCATGGAGAGGATCAGGTGCTACCTCTTCATATGTTAGAGGAGTAGATAATAGGAGATAGTGGACATTTCACATAATCAACTCCTCTTACCTTCCCAGAAAGGAGAAAGAGTATCAGCAATAAAAGAACAATTATTAGAGCATTACTTTAAGGTAGTGGTAATATTCAACTTTTCTGGGCCTCCAAATCTATAAGAAATGTGAAGACTTTTCCCCCGCTCCTAAATTGTGAAGCCCCGCTTTCACACTGATAATCAAGATAAAGAGAGCTTTTGCCCTTCTGTTCCACGGATATGCAAGCTTTTTAAAATACCTTTCCCCCACAGGTTCTCTCTGGGAATTGAAGTTACATGATACTTGGACTTTGCTTTTGCCATCCAGTACAGCAAAACATGTCTGAGCATGAATGTTTGGGATGTTCAGGCCCAGAGCTATGCTGGTTGAGTGAATGGGAAATTTTTTGTTCTGTTCAATTCAGTAAGCATTTTATGTAATGCCAAACATGTGCCTGGTCCAGTAGGTACTGGAGACACAAGGATAAATAAAACAGCTTATAGTCCACTGGGAGAGACAGGCATATAAACAATTCACCATAGTGTTGTATGCTGAGTGACTGTAGTAACAATCTGCAGGAAGTACTTTGGTGTGTGAAAGAGGGAACAAAAATGTTTTTTCTATGTGTGATGGGTGGTGAGGTTGTAGGTAGCAGTGTAAATTCATCACTGTGTAGATGAATGGGTTTAATATAGGTCATAGATACCAAACAGTCATACAACATAATTGGCTATTTAGATTGTTTTTCCAGTGTTGGCAGTATAAAAACATCTCTGCACATAAGAAAATAGGTCATACAGGTGACTAGAGAGAGGAGCAAAGGGCATATTTAGCAGAGGAAATTGCATGAGCTAGTGGGTTTGTTAATCTAGATTATGGATAATGTACATGAGATTATACTGTAAGTACAAGATAAAATTTCATGGTATATAGGCAGTGATTCCAAGTTTGAAATTGTTAGCCTTTCCTATTTTTTATCACTAAAAATACACATTCTCGTTAACATTCCCTCATCCATTCCCTCATCCAGAGTTTAGAAACTAGGCAAACTCATCTCGAACTCTTCCTGGATGTAAAGAGAGTGTCATGGGTAGCCTCTAGACGCTTTATCTTTCGTCATTGAGAGCTACTTATTAAATGCTTAAATGCAAATCATCTGTGTTCAGGAGACTATAAGGAAAGCCTAAATAAATTTACTCCTTGTTTTATAGGTTGGAGATTTTCAACCCTCTCTGTTTCACACATTTGTTAAAGAAAAGAAATTCTGTAGAGTTGAATATTTTTACAGAGAAATAAATTAGTGGTGGACATAATCTCAAAAATTATCTAATCTGCCTCTCACATTTTATATGTAGGAAACTAAGGCCCTTATTGGGTAAGTTACCTGTCCATGGCTGTATAGCCCTGTACGTTGGGGCAGGATGAGGAGATGGGGATATGTAAGGATCAGGTTCTCTGACTGCCTAGGCCCAGGCTTTTTCGTGTGGTTAAGATCCATAGTTTCTGTATGGCTAGGGTTTGAGTATTTCATAGATCATTCTTCAAGTATTTGTTGCAATTATGGTTTAGAAAACTTAATCTGATTAAGTTACATTGAAGGTAGCATGGTATGGCCAGAATCACATAAACTGCCACTTAGTATCACAGTTAACACCATAGATCATAGCTTCCTTCTCCCTACCTGTAACATTGGGGGAAATAATATATATTTTATTGAGTGGTAAAACTTTGAAATATAAAAATTCTTATCAGTGTTTGGCTCTTATTGCTCCCAGTGCCTTTTCTTTTTGTATAAGGGAGTATGTGGATCAAATGAGATCATAGAAATCACTTTTGAAAGTTTCATATTATGTACAAATGAACATAGTCTATTAAATTAGTTTCCTTCTCCTCACTGTTTCATTCTTTTCCCCATAACTAAGTTGTTGAATGGCAATATTACTTACTAAAGTGGTTAGAGAGCTTGATATTTGTGTTACTAAATCCCATGGTTCTCTAGTGAAGGAGAGTGTATATTCCGTTTGGGGGAGGAAAGATGATAGAGGTGTCGGTTGCGCATTCTGAAATTGTTCAAGGAATTTGCAACCTCAGAGAGACCTGCTGGCTCTGATCTGATGGACTAACAAGACAGTAAAATAAAAACATTGAACCAAGAAGTTTACGGGGGTATGGTAAGGAGACTTATTTTTCATGTGGAAATCAAAAGCAAGCATATTTTAGCAATAAAGATAAAAGATAAGGCCATAGTTGGGAGTGGAGGTTGAGTGAGACTAGCCTTGACTGGAGACACTGAAGTCTGAGAAAATTACAGTACCAATAGAAATAGAGAGTAATTTGTATATACAGGACATTTTGATACTATCTACTTGAAATGTCCCATACAAGGAGAATATTCTGGGAAACCTCATAAAATGCTTACAATGTTACCTCGACAGCCCTTGTAAACAGTATCTTCTTTCCCTCTTTGAATGCCTTTGGCTATCCTGTAAGAATTTGATTGTTTTTATTAGTAGCCTAGGTTTGAGTAAGGCCATATGTACTATCCCACAATTCTCCTCTAATTAAATTACACCAGTCTGCACCTCAAAAGGTGTTTATTAGTTGTACTGGGATTTTGTTGTCATAGTTCCAAGAGTTACATTCCCAGCATAGCTAGGATGAACAGTGATGCTGACTGTACAGAGCTCTGTGCATGACCCACTCTATCCCTATCATACTTTTCCTCCTCTCTGCTTGTTAAGTGTGGCTGTTTTAGGACAAGAACTGGTGTGAAGCAGATAGGAGGGCAGTCTCAGTGAAACACCTGTTCCCCAATTGATCTCCAGGTGTGATTCAGGCAGTAACTAAGAAGGAGGGTTGACTGAAGTATGAATAGTTAGTCACCCCACTGCCAGGAAAGGCACACAGAAATGGCCTGGGGTGCAAAACAGTTTGGAATGACTGCTAAATACTTCAATGCAGTGAAAGAACAGCTTGTACTTTAGAAACATGTGGTCCAAATTGATACACCTTAACTGCTTCATAGAAACTGAACCTAGTAGCCACCCAGAAGCCTTTTGTCTTCTGATATCTTCAGCCCCTTTCTTTCCCTCCTTTCTTTCTGCCCCTTCTCCTGGATTATCTTTTCTACTCACATTTCCCCTTGGTCAGTCTGGTAGTAGCAGGGGAATGTGGGAGAAAAAAATGATTTTCTCAAATTCTTCTTTGTCCCACATAGGAAATGGGTATTCCCGATGGCAATGAAAATGGTTGGCTGTAGATGGTTTGATTTGAACCCATCCGTCTTCCCATTTATTCTGCCAGGAAGGGGAAGGTAGGGGTGGGACTGAATGAGAATGCATCCCAGAGACTCCTGTACTCTGCTTTAAATGATTTCTCATTTGTATGAATTATTTTAAAAAAATGTGTTACACCAAATGAGGGCTGCTAAAAAGTACGTACCCTATTGAATTGCCACCTTAACACATCTTTCCTAAAGTGGGTTAATGAAGTCCTCTCATAGTTAAAGGCCACTGTTGGAGATTTTTATCACTTCCTTGTGCTCTAAATGGTTATATTTCTCTGAACTATGAATGCTTGACCTGCATAATCAGTTGATTATTATTGTTACCAAGTACATACAGGACTTCAAAGTAGTAAATAGTATACAAAGCAAATACTACCCTTACCTTATGAACTAAGCAAAGCAAGCAGTTCATGAAGGTGAAGCTTAGGGCAGGGATAAGTTTGCACTCAAGGGAGAAACAAATGAGGGCAGGGAGGAAGCACCCCAGGAACATTTGCCATTGGTCATTTTGGGAACACTTAAATAGTCAGTTGCATTTGTTAGGGCTACCGGTAATTTTACTTCATTCAATTGCGTTTTATTTATTTAAGGATAATGTGGTTCCAAGAAGTCTGTTTCCAGGGACTACAATTTGAAACTCCTGTTACCTTAAAATTATGTCCTGACTCCTGATGACGGACCATCTGGCTAGCGTGGTGGTTGTCATTGTGATCAATAAAGACTGATTTTGGAGTGATTTATCCTTAGTGTTAACTGCTTACCACTGGCAGTGGTGGCTGTTTTGGCTCTTGTTCGGCTGGGGGAAGTTGAGTTTCCTTAGTCCTTTCAGAAAGCCTGACTAGGAAGCTGGCTGGCATGGTGGCAGGATTGCTTTATTTAGTTAGTTAGATTCAGTAAGTCAGGGTACAAATGTCACAGTAATTTAGATTGACAGGCTAACTACATTAGTTTTACTTTTTAAATATCCAAACCCTGTTTTAACTTACAATCCTATTACATTGTTTAACATTAAGACACCTGTAGGAGGTAATACAACCTTTTATAAGTTGTTTTTATTTTCTTTTGATTTCTCCAGCAACCTTAATTTCTCAGTTTTATAGTTTTCAAAAGCAAAATTTTACATTGCAAAAATATCTCCCCTCCCAGCCCAAAAGGAAATGTTAAGCTTTACCTTTGTTATTTACATTTGTGTCCTTTGGGTGTTTGGGAATATTTTTTCTTGAAATCAGAACTTGACTAAAAAGCATCATTAAGTAAATGATTATTTTCATGTGGATTTAAGTATTTCTCATTGAGTAAGGACATAGTGAATTAAGGGTGAGTTAAATTTAAAAAAGTTTAATAACATCTTATAAGCATACTTTTGATATCCCATAGCTCAGTCTTATAAGGATGGATTTTGGTCAATCTTCTGTCTTGGCAATACTATTTTTAGGTGTAGGTATTGAGCCTAGGGCCAGTTTAACGTTTTGTGTTTAGAAAAAACTTTTTATTATTACCAACCATGGAGATACATTTAAAAGTTTAAGCAAGTAACTTTACCTTGACTTTTTAAAATACTGTGTTAGAAATCTAAAACCAAAAAATCCTGATGTTTAATTTTGAGGGTGTTTCATGAATAATAATTTGTGGCTTTTAAAAAATGAGATTCAGTTCAATAAAATACTTCAAAATCTAAGACATTTTCATCAGGGTGCTGAGCTAACTTTGATCTGGTATTCAGAATTTTGTGACTACTGCTTAAGTGGGTTTCTGCTTATTATCTTTCTGAGCATGCACAAAATTCTTGGTTTTGTGGAGGGAAGATACTTTATTCCAGGATGGCAACAGAGATATGGGAAAGTTCTTTTTAATGGAAGACGGTAGATTTCTCAATGTAACATCAGACTTAATTAACTAAACTTGCTTTACATTGTAGGCCCTGAGTTGGTGATGTACTTTTTGCAGCAGTTTTTGGAAATGGCTATTTTCTATTTCAAAAAAGATGAATGTAACCTTTTAAATTTGGATTTTATACAGATTGAAAAAAAATTAGTACCTAATAAACTATATTTAGTTGGCATGATCTGGTATCTGTTAAAAGGTAAACTTCCTTATCCCTTCTATAATTAGAAATAAATACAAAAGAACAGAATAATGTGTATGTGAGTTATACAGCAAAATACTACACGTGTGAACCCACTGCTCACCTTAGAAAGGTAACATTACCATACTTCAGAGCCCTCTGTGTGCCCTTTCCAGACCCTACTTCCTACTGCTCACCCTCTGCAGAAGTCACCAATACCTTGAGTTTTGTATTAATCATGTCCTTACCTTTAAAATAATTGTTCCATTAAATAATCTGCCTTTTTTTTTCAGTTTTCCCCTTTTAAATAATGTATTTTGAGATTCATCAAAACAAATGTTATTGCATTTTTCACAGAAATAGAACAAACAGTCCTAAAATATACATGGAACCAAAAAGGACCCCAGGTAGCTTAAAGCATTCTTGAGAAAGGAAAACAAAGATAGAGTTATCATGCTCCTTAATTTCAAACTGTTGATATATTTCAAGGCTATAGCAATCAAAACAATATGGTATTGGCATAAAAATAGACACAAGAGAACAGTGGAACAGAAGAGAAACCCCAGAAATAAACCTACATCTATATGGTCAATAATTTATGACAAAGGAGCTAAGAATATATAATGGGGAAAAGACAGTCTCTTCAATAAATGGTGTTGGAGAAACTGGACAGCCACATGCAAAAGAATGACACTAGACCACTGTTAGACCACACGTAAAAATTAACTCAAAATGTGTCAACAACTTGAAGGTACAAACTGAAACCATAAGCTCCTAGAAGAAAACATGGTGGTAAGCTCCTTGACATTGGTTTTTTGAAATGTTTCTTGAAATGTTTCTTGAATCTGACATCAAAAGGAAACAAAAGCAAAAATAAACAAGTGGGATTACCATCAAAGTGAAATGAAAGCTGCTACACACAGCAAAGGAAATCATCGAAAAAATGAAAAGGCAGGCAACCTACTCAATAGGAGAAAACATTTGCAAATCATACATCTGATATAACTTAATATATGTTATATAAAGAAGTCATTCAATTCAGTAGCAAAAACACATTTTAGAAATCGGCAGAAGGTCTGAATAGATACTCCCAGAGAAGACACACAGATGGCCAACAGGTACGTGAAAAGGTGTTGAGCATCATTGATCATCAGGGAAATGCAAATCAAAACTACAGGGAGATACTACTTCACTCCTTTTAGAATGACTGTTATAAAAAAGGCAAATGTTAGTGAAGATGGGGCAAAAGAGAACTCTCATGCACTATTGGAACTATAAATTGGTGCAGCCACTATATTTATATGGAAAAGAGGATGGTGGTTCTTCAAAAACTAAAAATAGAACTGCCATGTGATCCAGCAATTCCACTTCTGGGTGTTTATCCAAAGAAAACAAAAGCACTAATTCGAAAAGATATATCACTCCCATGTTGTAGCATTATTTATGATAGCCAAGATATGGAAACTACCTAGAAGTCCCTCAGTAGATGAATGGATAAAGAAAATGGGTGTGGGTGTGTGTACTCAGTGGACTATTACTCAGCCATAAAAAATGGAATCTTGCCATTTGCAACAACATGGATGGACTTTTGAGGTTATTAGGTTAAGTGAAATAAGTCAGAGAAAGAAATACTGGGTAATTCCACATACTTACATGTGGAATCTAAAAAAACAAAAAACAATCAGATAAAACCCAAACTCATAGACACAGAAAGTAGATTGGTGGTTGACAAAGGTGGGGAGTTCGGAGTGGGTAAAATGGATTGGGGGTCTGGAGTTAAGAGGTATAAACTTCAGATGCAAGAAAAATTTGTTAACTATTGGATTGGCTAAAAAGTCCTTTCAGTTTTTTTTCTGTAAAATAAAAAGACATTTTTCATTTTTACCAATAACTTTATTTATTTGGATATTTTGAGTATGTCAGCTATCTCCTGCTATTAGCTTCTGGAAGGTAGAGGCCAGGGGTGCTGGTAAACATCTTCCAAGGCATAAGATAGCCCCACAGCAAAGAATTATTTGGCCAAAATGTCAATAGTACCAAGAAACTCTGCAAACTATTTTTGACATGTTTGATTAGTCTCAGCACCTTCTCCATACACTGCACAACTCTTTTCTTGTGTTTCAGTTGTGTTTTTACCTTTCTTGGAATAATAAAGCGTAATATGCCAAAAATGTGTATTTTCTTCCAGCATCAATATTAAAATAACTGCATAAAAACTCACCAATTTTGATAAGTTTTTTTCAAATGCATGCTGATAGGATAACTCTCATAATACAGTCTAACAAAATTGTTTCAAATGAAGTTAAAGACAACTAAGCACTACTATAGCTATCTTACAGAAAAAACTAGATGAACATTTTGGACAACAGTACATATGTATGATGACAGATATTAACTAGATTTATTGTGGTGATCATTTCACAGTGTATACAAAACTCAAATTATGTTGTGCACCTGAAAGTAATATAGTTACATGTCAATTATACCTCAATTAAAAAAAAATGGGATTGTAGTCCACTTTCATAGCTCTAAGTAGTCTGCCATATGAGTACATCACAACTGTCTGCTGTGGATGGATATTTGCGTTTCCAGTTTCATATTAAAACGCTGTTTTGAATGTTATTTTGTGTGTCTAATGGTGCATATGTGCAAATATTTCAGTAGGGTCCCCCAACCACTCCTCTTGACATGAAAAACCCTCCTAATCTTTAAATTGAAATAATTAGGAGTTTACCTTAATGTGGTCCACAGGATCTTAGTCCAATATTTGCTGACCTGTTCTAAGGTCTAATAACCATACTAAGTAACTAAAAAAAGTACCACTTTCTTTTAAAAAACTTAAAATTTTGAAATAATTCTAGAATTACAGAAAAGCTGTAAAGATAATACAGCGTTCCATCTGATCTTTATATAGCCTCCCCTAATTTAACCTTTTACATAACCATGGTTCTTTTGTCAGAACCAAAAAATAAATATTTGTACATTAATATTAACCAAATTATATATTTTATTTGGATTTCTGCAGCGTTTCTTTACTCCTTCTCCTCTTTGAAGATCCATTCCAGGATATACTATATTACATTTAGTCATCACATTTCCTTATTGTCCTCTAATCCGTGGCAGTATGTTGGTCTTTCCTTGTCCTTCATGACCTCGATACTTGTGAATAATAATCGGCAGGTATGGGCAGGTATTTTTGTAGATGGTACTAAACTTGAGTTACTTGATGCTTTCCTCATGATTAGATTGAGTTGTGCATTTTTTGCAAGAATGTCACAGAAGTAATAACATCATACACTTCTTGTATCATTTCAGGGGGTTACATGATATCACCATGACTTTTATTGGTTGTCCTAACCTTGATCACTTGCTTAGGGTGGTATCTGACAGGTGTCTCCACTAGAAAGCAAATCCACTACTATTTCCTTGCTTTTTCATTAGACCTGAGTCATGAAAGTCCAGCCTGTACTCAAGGGGAGGAGAATTAAGTTCCACCTACTAGAGGGAGGAATATCCAAGAATTTGTAGATATATGCTAAAACCACCATAGTTAGATATCTGGCAGGGAGATCCTTTGAATCTGTGTAAATATTGTTCCTTTCCAAAGCAGGGCGGGTCCAACCTTTTGGCCTCTCTGGGCCACACTGCAAGAACAGTTGTCTTGGTTCATTGTGATTTTGTGGTTATGTGATACTGAGGCAGTTAAGCAGAAACAAAAATCTCATACTGTTTTAAGTAAATTTACGGTTTTGTTTTGGGCCAGATTCTTAGCCATCCTGGGCCATGGGCTGGACACCTCTGTAAGTTTCACCTACTATTTTTGTCATTTGTTAGGGTAGGTTTCCTGCAGAAAATATTCCTGTGGTGGTTCTTCTCATGATGATTTTTACCTTCATTGTGTCAACATTTATTGACAGTCTTCTGTAAGAAGTATGCCCCGTTTCCATTTTATTTGTTTGTTTTTTTAAGTATAGGCTCAGAGATAAATATGTTATTCTTTGAGTTATACTCCTATTATAATCTTATTTATTTTGTTGCTCAGACAGTTGTAATCTCTAGCCAAAAGCACTATTTTTTAACACACTTCTTCCTGGCACTATCAATATTTCCTTCATCCTGGCCCTAGAAACAGCCATTTATTCAGGAAGCTTTGGGTGGTGGTGGTGGTGGTGGTGGTTGTTTTTAAAGAGAATGGTACGTAGAAACCAAGATCTGGGTGTGCTTTTTTTTTTTTTTTTTTTTTTTAACACAGGTGTTTGTCTTGAAAACCTGAGAGCCTTCTTATGTTGGATTTACATATGTTTTATCCTGAAAGTAATTTTTTTCTGAGAGAAAAGAAAGATTTATATGGTGAAAGGCAAAAAAGTTCACTTTTCTAGTTAACAGCAGTAGTGATTAAAGTAATTGGACATGTTACTGCATCACATATTTCTAGTAATTAGAAGTAATTTCAGAATTTATGTATTTGAGTTCATGGCAGTTTTGTGAAAAACTTGAAAAGTAGTGTATTTTCTCAAATTATTGTTTTCTATCTGGTATATAATTGAGGACAATGAAGCTAGGACAAAAAGGCCATTGAAGCTGCCAAGCTAAATCCACTAGTATCCTCATACTGAAGCTTAAGCACTTAATTTCTAGAAGAAAACCCCAGGCCTAAACTCAGACCTAATTTATTCTTCTTTATATACATCCTTAACAACAATGGTTATCTAGTTTCCAAACCCCTAGAAAATATAAACCAGCATTTTAGAAGAACAAGAGGGGATGCAACTAAGCAAAATTTTTGTCAGCCTGAGGAGAGGGGTGCCTGACTCCTGCAAGGAAGGAGGGCAAAAGCGAGCAGACTGGGCACTGGGCCAGCAGGGCAGTGCAGAGCTCTGTAGCTAAAGGGCCAGAAACCCAACCAAGGGAGGCCATGAGGGCCTTACTAGGAGGACACAATACAGTAAATGTTGTTCATCATGATAACCTTGAGCCATCTGGCAACTGTTAAATTAGATTTTTTGGATGTAGAGACATTTTGGTATATTTTCGTAAGATTTTTACAAACTGGTGAAATCAATGTGCTGGTTTCATGAATAAACTTTTCCTCAATTTTTCAGGCAGAACCTTTTGTTCTTAAGAATTAATAAGAGACAAAAGTTTTTGGGCATACAGTACTACTATTTTTAATAAGATCATGGTCATGAAAATCAGATCCTCATTTAATCTGATTACTAATCTAGCTTAGTCTTCCTTTATGATATCAACCTTTCCTTTCTTATTTTCTCCTTTAAAAATTATTTCACTAGTGTGGATATCATTGTAACACTAGGAGAATTTAATTTTATAGAAAGATGTAATGTATCAGAGGCCTTCTCAAAAAGAATGTGTAAATGTAATTTTCATATATTTGTTTAGAAAAAAAACCCCAAAATTTGTTCGAGGGAGAATCATCAGAGTGAATGAAGTGGGGATTTCCTAGCTTTTTAGAAAATATTTTAGGGCTGTAATTTTTCTGACCTAAGTTTTTCACTTTAACAAAATGCTGATTTTTGATATGTAAAAAAAAAAAAAAAAAAAATGTAAACTTACACTTGTGATCCTAGTAGACCTGTAGAGCTTCCTCCAAAGAAAAAACTATTATTGGCTCAGAGTAACTGCAGATGTCCTCAGCTTATAAGTGGTCCAAGGTGGAGTTTGGAGTTGCTGGGGAAATAGCTGCCACAGAAAAGATGCTCTTAGTAAAAGATAAGGGAATGAGGCAAGGTACAAATGTGTTCAGCAAAGGTCAAAAGTATGGAAATACTTCGAAAGAACAAATGTTAGTAGATGGAGAGAAATGAAAGGGAAGGAAGGACCAGTTGGACCAGTAAAAGGTATGCTATGATTGTCATTTATCATGTCCTTCCTACTCTCTGCTGTATTTTACAGTCGTAACATCTATATTTTTTCTAAAGCAGGGAAATAAATTTCTGTTGCAGATGAGACCTCCTCCAGTTTCTGACCATCTTTATATTTAAAAGAGACAACTTTATTTCAGCCTCAAGTAGCAGGGTTCACAGTCTGCTGGAGAAATTAGTTTGAATTGCGACGAAACATTTGTTAAGCTGATGTGCTTGATTAATAAATATATGGCCACTTGCCTTTTCCTCAGAATTCCAGAGCCTGAAAACTAGTTCCACAGAGTATTTCTTAGAGATTTTGTTTGTTTGATTGATTGTTTTTAAGTTATGGAATTTTCCTTGACCATACATTCAATATATTTGTATTTTAGGCGATTAAAGCAGCTTTTATAAACACAATGATTCTGATTGATTAAAAATTCAAACCACCTATCTTTTGACTGGTTTCTTGCATTATTGAAGATAATGTTTTGTTTTGTTCTGTTTTGAATCCTCACCCAAGGACACTTCTTCACTCCCTTTTTTAGAGAGAGGAAGGGAGACAGAAACAATGCTTGAGAGAGAAGCATCGATGGCGTTCTCGCCCTAACCTCGGATCATATCCCAGACTGGGATTGAACCTTCATCCTAGGTGTGTGCCCTGACTTGGAATCAAACACACAACCTTTTGGTTACTGGATGACACTCCAGCCAACTGAGCCACACTGGCCAGGGCTGAAGTGCTGTATTTCTGTCTGCATTTAATATGTCTGTTATTTTTAGTTAGGGTGAAATAGTTCATCAGGTCATATACATGATGCCAATTATTTATCATATTTCCCCCTTTAAGTCCCATTAAAAAACCTATTCTGGAGTTGTTCTTGTTTTCATCATTTGATGCCAGGATTATGTGGGCTATATTTAAATAATCTCCCTATTCTTAAAAATGGGTGATAGTAGAGTCTCTTAGCCTGGATAAGTATGGTTGTTCCATGTATGTGGATACTTGGGCAGGTATTTCAGTTGCCTCTAAACGTCTTAGAAATAAACAAAACATATATTTTAAGTATAATTAAATTCTTTAAAAAAAATCCTTGAAACTTCATTATAAATCAAAGCAAAAAAATAATTAGAGGCAAGAGTCTAGGTTTTCATCATGTATTTTAACCAAGATATATATGTTGAGTTTGACTTCTTTAGAATCTAAAGTTTAATAGAGTTAAGAGTGTCTGGGAAATCTATAAGGAAATCTTCAACCTAAATAAATAGATAACAGATCCTAAATTCTGAGTACTCTGAGTAATTTTGTGCCTATTTTGGGGGATGCCCCTTTTCAGATTCTCAAGGGACCTATGACCCCCCCCCCCACATACACACACACACATGGCAAAGAAAAGGTAAGGGACCAGATATGAAAATGAGGCCAAAGTCTCAAGGTCACACAGCTAATTAGTAGCAGAGCTGGGATTAAAACAAGTCTCTTTCCGGGGTCAGTTCTCATTTCATTATACTGACAATCCTCAGACTGCAGATCTTAATTCCGAAACACACATTAAGCCACTGTGTACATAATTGCTACTTAATTAGCACTCTTTTACATTTGAAGCCATTTGGATTTACATTTCTTGTTTAAAATGAACAGTAGACAAATTTGGCACAGGAGTTCTCTTATTTTACCTTATTAAAATTTTTTTAATCCTAAGGTTTGGTAACACCATCTCATTATTATTAACAGACAGCTTTATTTAAGTTATTTGATATTAAAAGACAAATTGTGCTTAGAGTCCTGGCTCAATACCTGTATTTCTTTTTTATTCTTTCCATATGTTAACCATCATCACATCTAACAGAAATGCTCTCCTAGGCTAAAATGGAATATATCTGTTCATTTGACATTTTAAACACTTTTCTTTCAGACGAAATAAATGTAAAACCAAGTTATTTAATGCAGAGTTTATTATTAGTGGCACTTCCGTGAGATTTTGAGAAAGTCACACTTAAACAGGGTTATTATCATCAATAAGTTTCTCACTACTCCTCCTTCACCTTCCTGGTTAGGGCACATATATCATTGGTGTTCAGTCTTGTCTATCTTGCAGTTTCTTACACTAGAGCAACTTAGTAGAGTATTCGGATTTCATTTAAGTGCTCATTTTTATGTTTTTATTCATTTTTTTTATTCATTTAATAAATATTGAGCATGTATCATATACCAGGCAGTGTTCTAGGTACTTCCCAGTGCTATCAGGACCTGAACAGCCTTTCCTTTGTAGGGCAGCAGAGACCATCTCTCTCTTTGTATTATGGAATAGATTTTCATACAGGATTTGCATGGTGGACTTGCAAAGAGATATTTGAGCCTTGCCATTCATGTTTCGAGGATTTGAAGGTAAAATACCATAAACACCTTTCTTTGACCTTTACAGGGAAAGAATATGTGGTAATCTGGTGAATCAAATATTTTTAGTTAAGGGAACGCCAGGTGAACTTTTAACTATAATTGTGGTGTAAATGACAACATCGTGTATTTTCTTTTGGATTGCATTATAAGAAAATTGACTTCCAACAACAGGCTTACTTTTTCCAATTAATAATGGGTTCTTTAACTGTAAATGGAGGACACTGATGATGAGGTAGCTCCAGCTTTTAAACCACACATACCAGGTGGGCTTAAACGCCTGGAGAAAAGTCACAAAAGCCTGTCATTTGACTCATGCTGATTTATGATTTCTAAACTCTCAGTTGAGCTTTTCATTCTGTTTAGCAACACTGCTACTCATCTTGAACTGCATTTTCTGTAGCTGTTCCAGATCTTTTACCTTTTACTATCATTCTTTAAACTTTTAATAAATCAAGTTCAACGGAAGTCCCTGTACTGTATGAGTTCTTTGAGTTCTGTATGTACCATTCTGATATTCATTCTAAATTTCCAAAAGGGTGGTGCTAGATCCAACTTAATCCAAACTTACATGACCTTAAGAGACTTCCCACTCTTTGATGAGTATCTGTTAACATACATAGAACACAATTTGGAAAATGGGGCCTATACTGTTTCTCTTACTTACTTCTGAATCCAGCTCTGATTTGACTTCTTAGCTATCAATTGCCCAGTAATCCAACCAGACTTCGCAGAACTGGAACCCTTATGTTATTCATGGATGCTTCCCTGGAGACTTGTACATTGCCTTTTACCAAGTTAGAGGATTAGGGAAGTGGTTGTTGAGTGGTACAAGCTCATGTTTATAATACTTAATGGATGGTAAGGGAAAGAATACAGCCTTTTTTGAGTAGTGAAGGCAGACAGGATGATCGTATTCATTTGTTTCATTTCATTTATAATGAACTTTCTTTTATGTTTCCATGTTATTCTATATATTATACATTTTGCATAGATAAACTGTACCTGTATTTATCTGAAAATTTTAATTTAGATTTAGAACACAGCAAAAAGATATCATGCCTTAAGAATCTCAGTTATAGATAGATGGTTAAAGATTATGTAGATAGAAATTAAATATTTACCTTCTTTTATATTGAATTTGAAAGCTTTAAAAAAATCTTTCCACATGCCAGTGACATATACGTGACTGCAGCTACAGCAGTCTACCCTTTTTCTGTCCCCTTCCCTGAGCCATAGCTTCCAAGTGCTTTGAAGTGACCATTTCTTCAACTTTGTAGCAGCTGTGGCAGGTCAGAGGCACACTCTTGTGTGAGTCAGTGTGGTAACTACCATTCTTTATTTTGCCCTGGGTAGCTCTCCATTACTGCTGCATACTGCCATAATTCTTTAGAAATCATCTAATATCTGTTCTCCTTACTTAATATATGAGAAAAGAAGAAACAGGAAATAGATAGTAATGGTGAAATCAGAACAGGTTACCCAGTCTTTCTCTGCCTTGCCTTATTTTGAGTGCTATACTTCCTCTTTTTCTCTGGAGTGTGGCTGCAGCCTTAAGGAGGGCTGAGCATATATGGGTTGAGGAGAGCATGGAAATGTCCTTTTGCCAGATTAAGTTGGGCAGGTTAGTAGTACAGTGACCACATTGATGACATCAGTGCTTGCACTTGGTGTATGGTCATTGCCAGGCTCCTAGAACATGTGCTGGACATCATTTATGTGGTAAGATATTCACTCAAGAAGATTTGAGCACTGCACTTTTTTCTTTAAGCAATTTGTGTTCATTGTAGAAATTTTAGGGAAAAAAAAAAAAACACTTCCCTCACACCAACCAAAACAAGGAAAAGAAAAAGTCACCTGTAATCACACTGTTCCAAGGTATGGGTGGGGAGTGTCTTAATAAGTTTCACCCATATTTTGAACAAATCCCTTATCTCTGCTTCTCTTTCCTCACCATTACTTATGGGAAAAAAAAGTGCCACGTGACCAAGTTATATGTCTGTCTCACTGATCTTAAAGACACATACACAGCAGGAAAGATTTTCTTCTCAGCTGGATGTCACGGACAGGAAATAATGATCCCTACAGCCCCACAGCCAGTGTTCCTTGGCATCCTTCCTTGGCATTCTTCTAGGAGAGCAGCAATTCTGACTTCACTCTGCCTGTCAGGCCGTAAATTACTGAAAATGAAAAACTGGGAGCATTTCTCTTTCCACAAGAATTCCAAGTTTCCTTGATGGCACATCTAACTTTCAGTTAGTCTCCTGCTCAGCAACAAGATGGACTTGGGCTGTAAAAATAATTCTACATACCTTGCCATGGAAGGCAAACATTAGGGATAAAAAAGGTGTTTTACATTTTAGTAGCAAGATCATCAAAGCAAGGAGTGAAAAATTGTTGCTTATTGAAACTGGAAGTTACTTTGAGACAAAATTAAGTCTTCTAAGACTGTCTTTTCTTTTTTGAATCAAATCACCTCTTAGGAATGTGCTAATGTAAATTAGGGAACAAATGAAAAAGTGATAGTAGTTCCATTAATTTGGGGGTATGAATATATTAGGATATACTCATAGCAGTAAGAAACCATTGTCCATTATTGTAATAGAAAGGCTAGCATGCTCTTGGGAGTTTAGCATTTCTAACAGCGTGTGTACTCATGCTAACAGGCTAGGGTTTTAGTGCACTTGTTGGAAATGCCAAACTTTCAAGAGCATATGGTATTTCTTTTTTTTTTTTTTTTAAGTGGTTTTTTTTTTTAAAGATTATTTGTTTTTAGGGAGGGGAAGAAACA
The DNA here is from genome assembly GCA_004027475.1 of Anoura caudifer. NCBI lineage: Eukaryota > Metazoa > Chordata > Mammalia > Chiroptera > Phyllostomidae > Anoura > Anoura caudifer. Next base: position 234,140 of record PVKU01000242.1, read on the forward strand.
TAAATGTGTGGTTGCCTCTCCCGTGCCACCTACTGAGGACCTGGCCCACAACCCAGGCATGTACCCTGACTGGGACTCAAACTGGCAACCCTTTGGTTCTCAGGCCAAAGCTCAATCCACTGAGCTACACCAGCCAGGGCATTTCTTACACATTAATGATGCTAGCATGCATTCCATAAAAAGTTCTTGTGGTTTACATACATTGTCAATTCTAATCCTAGTGGCTGTTCTGCAAGATAGGTATTATTAATTCCTATTTATAGATATGGAAATTGAGGCTGAGTTACTTGCCTAAGGTCATTGGACTGAGACACGTGGTGGAGTTAGAAGGAAAACCGATCTTGTTTCAGCAGGTTTTAATTCTCTCTAAAATGCAACCTCACCTTGTACTATTCTACATATTCTGTTGCCTCTGACTTTCTTATAGGATATACTTTGCCTAAGGCAAAAAAGAGTGTTACTAAAATTGTTGCCAATATATTTATTTTTCATTAATTGAATCAATTTGAATACGCAGAGAATCCTCAAGTATGAGGAATCCTATGGGGCTCAAAAACTAATCTCTTTGTAAATACTCTCTGATTAATCATTTTTTAATATTTTAATTTAGCTTTCAATGAAGGTTTTACTTAATAGTAATTTATTTTTGTTACTATAAAATTTTTTTTCATTTATTTATTTTTTCTTAATGCTCAGATTAGTAACATACCATTCCTAACTTCTTGGAATGTGGAAGGGAGCATTTAGGTTATATAATGAGCTAGAAATTGTATATGTTCTTTATATCACAAGTTATATATTCTTTACTGTTCTACTTACTGTGGTTAGTTGAGGATATTTTGACTAGAAAAACCTTGTTAAGACTGTAATTCTAATTCCTAGGTCAGTGGTCCCTGGGCCAGCAGCCACAGTATCACTTGGGATGATGGCACAGGGCCCAGAAATCTGTTACAACAATCCCTCCCAGTGCTTCTGATGCACAGTCCAGTTTGAGAAGCACGAGTCTGTATGTTCCACATACCAAGAGCATAAAAAGGGGTTTGTATGTATGTTTTTCCATATAAAAGTGCTTCTTGAGTGTTTCCTCCAGTACAGTCCTCTGTGACAATGATGCTACAGACCTCTGCCATCTCCTGTGGTGTCAGAGTCCTCTGCTTCCCACTTAACTCATAAGAGAGGAATGGATTCATAGAAATGGTTTTTAGTTAATTTAAAGTATCCTGGGCTTGAAGCCAAAACATTGAGTCACTTGTGACTCCTACAGTGCAGGGCAGCATTGCTTCGAAGAAGCTATGACTTCCTTCATATGACATAATTTACAAGGGCTTGACCTGTTATTCCAAGGGCTGTGCTGGATGGATCCTTGGGTTACAGAGATAAAAGGTACCTTTCCTTCAAGGGTCCTAAAACTTAGCAGTGTTTACTCAAGTGTCCAGATCCGTTCATTTGCCTTATCCTTTAAAATCATTTATATGTTGGTGTGGAAAAATTTATCAGATAAATTTGTACAAATTTATTATTTGGATTTTAGAAAACCCATGTTCCTTCCAGTCCTTGAGAGGCCTGCTTAGTCCTGAGGTGTTCTACCATCTCTCCGAGAACACCTGTAAAAAGGGGAGAGTGCCCTGGCTGGTGTGGCTCAGTGGATTGAGTTCCAGACTGCAAACCAAGGAGGCACCAGTTCAATTCCCAGTCAGGACACATGCCTGGTTGCTAGTCAGGCCCCCAGTGGGTGGGTGGGGCATGAGAGGCAACCACACATTGATGTTTCTCTTTCCCCTCCCCTCTGTCTGAAAATAAATAAAATCTCTTTTAAAAAAGGGGGGGTGGGGACAGTGATGCCTACTTTGTAGAATTAAATCTGTTAAAGCTTGGGAATGGGGTAAGGCTTTAGGAATCCATTAGGGCCAAAGTGTGGGGGCTCCAATTGAGGGGTCAGGCTAGAATTTGACTACTGCGGCTTGCATTCTTCCTTCCCAGTCTGAGCATGCTTTTCTCCTTATCTCTTGGTTCTGGTGAAGAGAATTAAGTCTCTAGAGTTTCTCCTTCACCTCCACTCCTAAACCAAACAGCCAAGCATTTCTGAAGGTTGTTCTGCTGTAAGGAACAACAAGAAATAAACTGGTAAAAGGGATTTGTTCTAACTCACCCTCACCACCAAGTTAGACCTGGGCCCTGGAAAGTAAGAGGTGTATAGAAGTGCTGCTGAGAGTTGGTGTTTGGGCACCATAGGGCTCTAATAAACTTAGTCTGTGCTTCAGAAGTTGGGGACCCAGGTAAAAGGCCAAAGCAGGGAAGGAAGAAAGAGCAAGTACTGAAGGGGGCAGCATTGGGACTCTCCAGACAACAAAGGAGGGGAGCACGTTGGTCTGTCCTTTTAAGAAGGGCAGAGGACTGGAACTGCTTTGCTTGTAGTAGAAAATGTTGGCCTCATAGAAAGTGGAATAATGTGGAATTTAAAAGATTGGGCAAATAATTTAATTTCTTAAGCACTTTGCAGCTTTTACAGTTGTTAAAGTAACTCAAATTCTACCTAACTTGTTTATTACCTCCCTGTCTACCCACTCAAAATCTGAGATTGGGCGGTGGTTGTTTCCCTTAGTACTTTAGAATTTGGGATGAAATGAAGTGATGTGATTAAAAACAAAATCTAGCACATCCCATTTAAACTCCAGTGCTCCTTCTAGGTGTTCATTGCAGATAGCGAAAATAGTGGATGCCTTTTTTCAGAAATAATTTTAAGTAACTGTTCTAATACCATTCATATCTGTGACTCTGATCATATAGATCCTTGTATGAAATGGTGCAAGAATCTACATTAACGAGAACAAAACCAATACTGAATAGAATGCCGCTGGGAACTCTTGGTTGGGCCCATCCAGTGCATGCTCCGTAAATTTTTATGTTGTTTATGTGGTGTGCTGTGGTTTACAGTCTGGTTTTTGCATTAATTTGCCGTTGTCTTTCTCTCAAATATTAATGAAGTGTAGGAGAGATTCTCTTCCAAACGGGCATTTTTAAGGTAGACTTAAAGCTTTTCCTTTAAAAAATAATTTTCTGAAAGACAGAAGCCACTTCATTAGTGATTGCCAGCAAAATCTCCTAGTGTCTTTCTATAAGCTGTTTAAGCATAGTATTAGAAATTAGGGCTAGAGGATTTAATTAACCAGCTCACAGGATGCAGTCTCTTTCATTTAGGATTTCCTTTTGAGAAAATTATGTAGTTGGGAAGGAATATCATACTTTAGACAAGTTGGTTTTTGAGTTGAGTTTATTGTCTATGTCTTGGACCCTTAATGTGTCAGTACTGCAAATTAAGCATAATTTTAATTAAAACAGTTTTTTAAAATTGATGATTGCAGCACGGTGAATTGGATTTTGTGTGCTATAGGTGTCAGAGTTAGGAAAAGTAAAAGTTATGTTTTGGGGGATCAATGATTAACTCATCTGTTTCAGCAGGGACACAAATCAGGTAGTAGTTACTGTACCTTTAGCCAGTATAATGGGTTTAGTTAACCAATGAATATACTTTGTTATAAGAGTGTTAATATTAACACTTTTGCATTTTTTAGACTTAGATTAAAAAAAAATAAAAAAACCTCTCAACCCTTGCCACCCTTTCAGCCATAACATTGCATTGCCTTAGTTTCTGCCTTTAATTTCCCTGGGGGTTCTTTTTATTTAGGAAAAGAGAAGATATATATTTGTGTAGGTACTACACCAGTGCTTCTGTTAAATTCTTTTTCAACAAAGAATATGTTACTTGAGTGCTTCATGCACAGGGAACATATTTCGCTGAAAAGAATGTGCCCTGAAAGCAGTAGTTTTTATTGTATATTTATTTTACGTCTACCAGTTTATTTTAGCCTAAACATTTTCTCATGCTTTGAGTTTGTAACCATTTTTCAGTTAACTGAGCACATATGCATATATGCACAAAAATGACCAACCTTTAGAAATTCTTTATGTATTTTAAAAACAATATCTTTCCAGTCTGATACGGGTCTCTTTAAAATGCAGCTAAAATCTAAGCTTGGATATGGAAAATCAGCTTTCAGGGACAGCTTATTTAGAATATCAGTGAAGAAATAAATGTTTGCTTTCCAGAAACCTTAATTAATCCTCATTAATGTAGATGATTTGAGTATGTGCTACGTGTGAGAAATTTGCCCCTTCAGCATTTCTTTGCTGAGTCTTACTAACTCCTGACCTACTGTAAGATCCAAGTGCAAATAATGCCATTTCAAAGGTGATTCAGCAAAGAGCAGCTATTTCTTCCCTTTCTTAGCAGGGCATTATAAATAGCAGTTCTTCATCTTTCTGATCTCACTCTTAATTATTGAGGACCCCACAGTCCTTTTGCTTACTAAATGTGCACTCATGAGAGAGAGTTTAAAAGGTCAATAACATCTAGATATAATTGTGAAAAACAAGTTTGATCTTGTGGACACCCAGAAAGGGTCTCAGAGATCTCTGGGTGTCCCTGGACCACACTTTGAGAATCTTACATTATAACACTTTAGAAATAATAAATGGTTACTAAAAAAAAGTCTCTTACATTTTCTGGTTTACCTGTGTATGAAAGTAACACTTCAACAAAATTAACTATTTGTGTGTGTGTTGGCAGAACTTACTCTGAAAACTGGGAAAGAGCTGTGTTGAGCAAAAGTATAACTGCCAAACGTCTTTCGGTTTTACCAGCAAACACCAGTTATCCTTCCATGCCATCTTTCTCCCTGCAGACATTCTCAGTGGTCACACTTATTTCCCAAGTCACCTCACAAGTGAGACCCTCTTCCCCACAATTTCAGTAGCATAGAAAAATAAAGTGCTGTGGATGAAGGGAATTTACCCAGTACCCCTCCCCTGCTTCTCCAGCTGGGAAGGGAAGGAAAGGGAAATAAAACTTAATGAGCACTTTTACTATGTGCCAGGTGCTTTACATATGTTATTTTATTTTAATACAAGAACAACCCTAAGAGGTATTTCTGGCCACATTTTGCACACAAATAGAGCAGGACTCGGAGATGTGAAATAATAGTATGTCTAGAACACTCAATATTTAAGTGACAGAACCTGAACCCAGTCAAAGTCTCTCTATTACCAGGGCCTGCCCAGTGCTGTGCCTTGCTGTCTGCTTGGTTTTTCTTGAGTTCCTGCAGATTGATAATGTGAATACTAAGGTTTTATTGGGCTCTGTGGTGACATGATGATAAAATAATTTGTGCTCACAGGATTAACTGTCTTTGACATTATATATTGTAAAGTCAAATAATTGTATTTATAAGAAAAGATTTAGACAATTTTTTCAGTCTTAGTTCTTTGAAAACAGTTAATTATCTATGTTTTATCATAGAGTGGAAGATTGCGTCTTTTTATGTCCTCACTTCTGTCAGTAACAACACCTAACTATCCTAGAGGAGATTTTGCCTGAAACAGCTGACCATCATTGTCAGAACTCCAGAAAGGCTAAATCCTTGCTCAGGAACATTATGTTTCAAGTCACCTAGTACTTAGGAGATAAGACTGGGTGGTGGTGGAGAGTAGGGTGTAGGGGAAAGATGTCTTCCAGCCCTTTAGGGGTTGTTGAAGGAGAAATATCCTCCTTGGTTCTCCTGTGTGTGCTCTGATATGAGGACCCACAGGGAGTGAATTGGTGGAATTTCAAAAGTTTCTCAAATTGGAGAAGCCAAAGTATATGATTATTCCATCTTGAAGTAAGGCTTAATGGAATTACTGTATATTGACTCAGTATTTCATAGTCTTAAAAAGTAACATACCAGCTGTCCTTTAAGTTTGTATGTAACTTTCCTGTATTTAAAATAAAGCTGTTCATCTCTAGGAACATCAGTCATCCCAACTTAAAAGTAAGGGGGGCATGTCCCCCCTCAAAAAAAACCCCAAATAGGTCTAAGTTTTAAATCCCTGTCACAAAGCTAGTCAAATTAGGGATGCAGCTGACCCTAGGGGTAAAGATTTTGCTATGAAAAAGGCTAGCAGTATAGGAGAGGAGCCATTGTGATAGCTGATAATGAAGAAGAGTAACAAAAAAGCCCACATAGAGATTACTGCCACCTGTAGTTGTCTGTTATAGGGAGCGCTGCTCCACTCACTTGGTAACACCCTAAATCAGGGGTGTCAAACTCATTTTCACCAGGGCCACATCAGCCTTGCAGTTGCCTTCAAAGGGCCAAATGTAGAGCTCCTTGCCTCTAGTTAAGGAGTAGTTACATTTACACAGTCCTAAAATTACATTTAGCCCTTGAAGGCAACGGCAAGGCTGATGTGCCCCCCCCCCCCCGTAAAAATGAGTTTGACAGCCCTGCCCTAAATGGTCAGCCAAAGAAGGTAACAGGGTAGAACACAGAAATATTGCCCCCCAAAATGGTTGGAATTCATAAAGGAGTGTGGGTACATGAAAGATAATCTAGAATTACTTGGAAAATGAATATTTATGAAACTCCTTAATGTTTGATGATAATCAGATTAATGAAGTGTTACTCTGTAAGATGTGTATATGTTTATTTGTATCATACATTTCTTAAACTGTTTGGCAGTCACAATATTTTATAGTTTGCTTTGCTCTTTAAGAAATTTTACGAGGGTAGTAAATGCTTAATGTGATGAAATTGGATAATAAATTGAATGTGGTATCAAATTCAATATACTTCTTTCTTGTACAGATCACATGAATGAAGAAGTAATTTTTGCAGAACTTTTTGAGGACTTCATCAGTTTCCCTAAGGGCCTCTTCTTTGGTAGTTAAATAGGTACTTGAAGTACCTATTAAGTTATAGCCTTAATGACTGTTTAAATACTAACTAGTTTAACTCTTGGATCCTCAGTTGTCTTGGCTTTACCTTTGTGTGATCGGGGAAGTTCTCCGATGTCACTTTCATGGAGAGACAAAGATGTTGGCTTGGTGATCAAGAAGAGACATGATAGTGTTAACCCGAGAGAGATCAGTTTTATAAATGGGCAGTTTATAATAACTGTTTTCCTACAGTAATAACTGGTTTCTTTGTACACATACATGTGACAGGTAGAAAACAGATGCCTTGCATTGAAATATACAGTATATATCCTTGGGAATTTTCTCGACTCTCTTTTATGACCCATTGATTTTTTTGTCTTAATCTGTGCTTGTCCCATGTATTTTTAGTTACTGTAGACTTACAGTACATCTAGTATATAGTAATCAATAAGTAAAAAAATAAAAAAAATACTTGAATTTAAAAAAAGAGCAAAGGTTTTCTAGCATATTACAATTCTCAAAATTTCTCATTGTGAAGTGACAATAGTAACTTGTTCTTGGGAAATACTTCTAAAATTGATTAATTTGGTAACAATTATTATAGTACTTTTTCTGCTAAATGTTGAATATGACTTTTGAATAGTGTTTCTTCCAACTCTCTGGCCTGGTTACTCTCCTTCGAAGAAGACAGTAGGTGGGGTTCAGATGCCCCACGTTTGAACCCCAGGTGTCATCTAGCCATCATTTTCACTTCATATTTCTGCAACTTTGCAGAGTTCCCATATGGTTGAAGATCCTTTGTGAATGAAGGAGAATTGGAAGAAATAGTGGTGAGCTTGATGAACTTTATTCAAATAGTATATGTAGTGGAGAAAGCAAGCCAAAGGCTTTATTTTGTAGCTTCAGGTTTCTGTCAGGCACTTGAAATTTTTAGGTAATGTGTCTTGAAGTTTCCCAAACAGATCCCCTTAAGGTGTATCCATGGGCTCTGAATATGGCTTTCCAGGAGGGAAGCTAGGACTGAAATTGAAGTGGGCGTGCCAAAAAAAAATTCAGGATAACCTTCCAGACACATTTAGAGAAGAGCTGTGAGGAGGATTTGTCCCCTGGCTCAACAGGCCAGGACTGACTGGTGACGGTGGTGGTGGAAGGCAGTTTTTCGTTGGCTGTATGCTGTAGCTTGTGCTTTCCAAAGCAGAATTGTTGTCTGTGTGGGGTGAATGTGTCATCTTCGGACCATTATTAGCAGTGCCCACAACACCATCAGTCAGGAAGATTGTGTGGGATTCCTGTATGGTTCTTGGTTGAAACTGTGAGGCCTCTAATGCCCATTGTCACTTGGTGATTTTGTGCGCCTGTGCATGTGAATGTTTAACAGCCTACATCTGTACCAGCTTTAACTTTATATCATATGAAAGAAAATAATCATTGTTAGTTACTTAGATGTGGTACGGTATACATGAGATTTGGTACACTTTGCAGTTCTATCAGCAGACACTGCTCAACCATGTTGCTATGTTGGGGATACGTTACACATGCTAAAGAAAGTATTATTAATTAAAACTTTTTTCCTGGTCAATGTTTGTGAGAGGGAGACCCCTCGGAGTTAGAGTTCATTGAAGGAGACTGGTGGCTACCTGGTAATGATGCTTATTAGTGTTAGAGTCTGATGATTTCCTGTAGGAATGGTGGTGGTATATGCAATAAGTGTTTTCATACAGCTCTGTAAAATACTTCAGATGTCTGCTGAATACCATTTGGTGTTTTTTAGCTGTAGGATGTGGGGTGGGGTTTGAGTGGCCTGAATGTTTTTACTTGAAAATAAAAGCTGTCATATTTTTTCTTGGTGCTGTCAAGTACTGCACATTTCAAAGAATTAGAATATTTCATAGCATCTGAATGCAGAGGCTAAACTCTCTCCTCTCTTTCTTTCATTTAGGTTTCCACTTGAGTGGCACAGTGACAGAACCTGCAATACAATCGGAGCCAGAAACTGTTTGCAACGTGGCCATCAGCTTTGATCGTTGCAAGATTACCTCAGTGACCTGCAGCTGTGGAAACAAGGACATATTTTATTGTGCCCATGTTGTGGCACTGTCTTTATACCGTATCCGCAAGCCAGATCAGGTCAAATTGCATCTTCCCATTTCAGAGACTCTCTTTCAAATGAATAGAGACCAACTACAAAAGTTTGTACAGTATTTGATCACAGTACACCACACAGAAGTTTTGCCAACTGCTCAAAAATTAGCAGATGAAATTTTATCCCAGAATTCAGAAATTAACCAAGTTCATGGTGAGTATAGACATTCATTCATTCTATAGATTTCTTCTGGATTCTTTTTGGTTTGTAAGTTTAACCCTTCATAAAAATGAATTAAATGTGAATTAGGTCATCAGCATTGCTCTTAGGTAGCTAAGGGAATACTAAGTTTTGTTTTTTATTCGAAAACATTTCTTAAGAAGTTCTGCATGCATTCTAGCTACCATGCCTTTCATGCTTAGAAAAAGCTCTCATTTGTTAAAGCTTGTCTCTTATACTTTTATATTTGGTAAAATTTTATCACGTATGGGAAACACTTTGTCAGTTAATTCACCCATGTCAGCTGTTGTCAGCAAACTGACTTGTACATAATCAGAATTTTTAAAAATTTTTCTTTAAAAACTCTTTTTCAAGGCAGGAAGTTTGTGGCAGCATGCCTGAAATTGAGAAAATAAACTATTCTAGTCTTGGCCGGCACGCTCAGTTGGTTAGGGCATTGTCCCTCTACATGAAGGTTGCGGGTTCAATCCTTGGTCAGGGCACACAGAGGACACAACCAGTGGGTCTGTGAACAGGCCGAACAACATCTGTCTGTCTGTCTACGTGTGTGTGCCTCTCTCTGATATCAATAAATATTTAGAAATTTAAAATAAGTAAATGCTTAAAAAAGAAAAATTATTCTTAGAAAAATTACGACTTGTTTAAAGAGATTAGAATATGGCTATTGTGTATAAGAAATCCCTAAAGATTTTCTTCTAAATCTTTCATACATTGAACACGTTATCATTTATTTATAAACACAGTCATCAACTATGCATTGCAGATATGTTGACCCACAAGAATATATGTGCAACTTTCCATAAATGTACATATCACCTATTTCATACAGTACATTAGTATAGGGTAAATAATATTGTTAAATTATAGGTTACTATGTTTTTAAAACATTTAGACATAGTTTTTTTAATTTTTAAAAATATGTCGAAGAATGTGATAATCTTGACCAAGCAGCTCAGGGGCCTAACATTTTTACTTTCCTTTAGTTGTACTGATTTGAGATACAGGGCCAGTCAGTACTGTACTCATTCCTATTGTTTTAGGTTTTCTTCAAATTCATTAGTTAGTATAGCAAATATAAATGTTGAAGGAAAGCAATTGGGGAGTATTTCTTTTCCTTCTCTCATTCTTTTTTTGAGCTGGGGCTAGTGGAACAAAGAAGGGCTTAGGATAGAAGAAGAACAGGAGAGAAGAACGGAAGAGAGTCTAGGCTGGGCTGCTTTGGCTCTCTAGAAACATCACATGAAAGGAGTGAGCCGAGGTGGGGCTGCTGTCAGCTCACTGGAGAGTCAGAGAAAGGGGGCCTTGGGGACAGGATCAGGAGTTTAACTAGGATGAGCTGCTGCTCCCATTCCTCCTCTGGTTGCAAGTTCATAGGGTCCCTTAGAGTTTAGGAGATGCCTTCTGTGGGGGAAGGAGAGGGAGAAGGGAAAGGTGTCGGCATGCTCCCAAGCGGGGGAGAGCAAGCCTGGAGATGATTCTTCTGTTCTGTTCAGTTCTATTCTGTTCTATTCTATTCTATTCTATTCTATTCTATTCTATTCTCTCTTTTTTCTCTTTTGTTTTCTTTTTTTTTATGATTTTATTTATTTTTAGAGAGAGGGGAAGGGAGGGAGACAGAGAAACATGGATCGGTTGCCTCCTAGCATGCCCCAACTGTGGACCTGGCCTACAACCCAGGCACATGTCCTGACTGGGAATTGAACTGGGAACCATTCAGTTCACTGGCTGACACTCAGTCCACTGAGCCACACCAGCCAGGGATGCAGATCATTTCTTAAAAACTTATTAAATTGTGAGATATAACACACAGAAAAGTGCATAAAAAATAAATGTGCAGATTAAGAAAGCAAACCAAAACCCAGGCCAAAAAATAGACCACTCTCAGCACTGTCCAATAGAAATACAGTAAGAGCCACATGTATAATTAAAATTATTCTAATAGCCTTATTTTAAAAGAAATAAGTAAAACTAATTTTAATATAGGTTTCACTTATCTCAGTATGTCCAAAATACTAATTTAACATTCATATTTATATCATAATATTAATAAATAGCAATTCAACATAAATATTGATATATTTTACCCTTTTTTCTTATTAATAAGTCTTTGAAATCTAATGTCTGTTTTACACTTCCAGCACATCTCAAGTCACACTATAGCCACATTGCAAGTTCTTAATAGCCACATGTGGCTAGTGACTACCTTATTGGACAGCACAACTCTAGCATATTCTAGGTATGAGAGCAGCACTATTTATTTGTTCATTCCACTGTTAATGAACCTTGTTTTGAATAGAGCTGCTGTGAGGATTCTTTTACAAGTCTCCTGATGCCAAAAGATATTTTTAACATGGTTTTTATGTCAGAAAAGTCCACATAACCATATTTCTTCTAATGCTCCCCATATCAGACTCAGCTTTATTGAAGTAGCTAACTTAAGGTGTGTAAAGCAGTTTACTTGGTAGAGTCTGCCAATGTTGAGTAACAGGATTGTAAACAACTCTGCCACAGAAGTACCTTGGACCCACCCAAAGTGCATGCACTCAAGGACTTCTGCAAGTAGGCCTGCTGCTCTGTCATATCATCTGTCTCAGTCCTGTTGCCTTGTAAAAATTCAGGCCAGCTAACATTCATTTTGGAGATTTTTCATGAGCTGTTTGTGGCTCCCTGCTAAATTGTTCATTGGAGGCAGAAGAATAGGATATACCAGTTCTTCCATCTTCCATGCATTCTTTTTTTTTTTTTTCCTTTTTTCCCCCCTTAATTTATTAGGGTCACTTTCTTTTCTGAGTTTTAGTTTAACTAGAGGTCTACATCAACAGTCAGCCATTTGTTCTGTATTTGTCTTCCTTGTTTTGAAGGACAGTAGCCCCCAAAATTTCCTATCTTAAAGCTTTTAAAATCTGTTTCCGTGTTGAAATAGTGGGACTCATGAAACAGTGTAAACTAAATTTGGGTGCAGGATGTGTTCATATAACATTATGTTGGAAGAAAAATGTATTTAAGTAAATATCAAGGACAGAATGCAGTTTAGCTTTAGATTCAGTGTGATTTTTCAAATAACGTTTGTATGAGAACAGCTTCATGAGAGCAGTGAACTTGAGAAGTTTATCCCGCCAGCTTTCTCTTCACTTAATTTATCATCAGATTTGCTCCCAGCCTGGAAATGGGCCAATTACATGAGCCGCCTTCCTTGCCTTCATTCTAGTGACAAGTGGTAAAAAAGAAAAAAAGGAGAGGTAGGAAGCAGGCCATGACCTTAATTGACAAAATGGAAAATCTGCTCCCTGGAGGGTCTTATTTTAACTGTTAGATTAATGACTTGGTGGGGGGTGGGATTAAAAATGTCTTTCAGTCATTTGACTTACATGGTCCCACCTGCCTTCAAACATCTATATATAAAGCATTGTTTAAACCACTTTTAAAAGCAGTACTTCTTTGTATGGTTTTGTGGGTGTATTTTTTCTTTAAGAAATATGTCTTGACTATGAATGTTAGGGAGAGTTAATTTTTCTCTAAGGAAAAGCATCACTTTTACTTTACTAGATAAATGTTAGGATAGGATTTAGATTTGAGCGTCTTTAGTAGGTATCTTAAAGACAATGAGGTTTAGTTTATCCAAATTCTTTTTTATGACTTTTTTAGAAAAAGTCATATTTTATAAATGAATACAAACGATGTTGATAGTAGGTTTTTCTTTTTCCAAGTGAACTTATCCTAATGCTTTTCAAAATTGCTTTTCATTATTTTGATATTTTATTTTTAAAAGAATTTTATCCTGAGGAATTAAAAACTTCTTCAAGTCTATTTCAGACACATTGTTCCTCACAATTTCCTTTTAAGGTAGACATTGGGAGTTTGTAATTGCAGTAGTTTTCCAGATGAAGAAACCAAGAATGGGTTAGTGACTTATCCAAAGTCACAAATTCAGCAAAAGTAGTTGGAATATAGATTTAGTCACCATAATAGTTTAATCCTTATCATTGGACTTTTTTACATTTGATTGTGTTTTTATAATATTTTCTATGTAACTTGATTAGGTTATTAAATTAGCTGCTGTATGCTAAGTAGTGGCTGTAAGATAGTTAATGGCCTTCCAAGGAGATTGCCAGTTACAGTTTTGCATTTTTTAAGTGAAATTGTTTGCTCTTGGTTTTATATTCTAATATAACTTTCCAGCTTTCATACTCTTAAAAAAGAGGTTGGTGTCTTTGCTAAGTACTTATTTAAAAATTTACTGATATCCAAGTGCTAACCCACTCTCTTAGTTAATTCATCTCAGCCTTTTCTGGTTCTTTATGCATCCTATTAAAGGAGACTTATTATAGATCGGTAAATTGTGGTGTGGGGACAGAACATAGAACTTAATCTGGAGGCCCAGGATCCAGGATTGTCTTCAGTATGTATTACCTATGTGATCTTGGGTGAGACTAATTTTTTCTCATTTATAATGATCATTATCTTCTCCAACAGTGTTGGAAAAATTTTAATGATATAACATGTACATGAATAATAATAATAATAACAATAATATGAGTTTACCTCTTGTTGCGATTTCTGTAAGTACTCATAGTAAGAAGAGAGAGGAAACCAGTTGGGGGAAGGGGGTGGATGATCCTAGAGTTGGAGGTCAGCTTGCTTTTCCCTGACTTTCTGGCACGTGTCCTTTTCTGCTTTGTCTCTTGTGCTCTTCCTTTAGCAAACTATGAGCTAGTCTCGGGCAGACTGCAACAAAGAGGGCAGACTGAGGAGAAGCTGTGATATTGGTCCCGACCTGGAACAGTGGGAAAGGGAGGTCATTTCAGTGGCCCTTTTACTCCCAAGACCTCGCCAATCCCAAAAGTAGGCTAGACTCATCCCTTACTGCCATGTGCCCAGAGATACCATTTTAGTCAGCCAGATGTAGAAGGGATGTATTCACATGTCCATGAGGGTTGACACATGACATCTAAATCTCTTCCACCTCCAATTCTGTGACTCTTTGGTTGTGACATTTCTGCAGAAACTCATGAGGCATTTAGTATCCATACTGCATAGATGTACTTCCTATACTTCTACCTATGTGTGCTTATATATTTTTGTTCAGTCAGACATTTCAACTTGTTTGAGCATGGTTCTTATTAAACCAACACCATAAATTTCTATTGATGCCTACCTGTCTGGTAAATGTAGCCTCTGAATGCCTCTGTGTCTCCCCTCTGTGTCTTTTATATATATGCATATGTGTGTGTGTGTGTGTGTGTGTGTATCAGTCCATTCAGGCTCCCCCAGATATTACCAGATAAGCCAAAACCTACTCAACAGTCCCTTGTTCATTGTGTAGCTTATGTGTACTTGATTATAAGCTCCATCAGGGCCAAAACTATGACCTGTGTATCTTGATAGCCTCCCTAAGGAAAATACTTAAGAAGTAATAGGCACAAGAAATTTGTTAAAAAACATTCCGACTTGCGGCCAAGATGGAGGCATAGCTGGACATGCTCTGTGCCTCCTCTCACAACCAGGATTAAGGACAACAAAAATATAGAACCAAAAAAAAGAAAACATAACCAGGACAGAGAGAAAATTGAATTGTGGGGAGTCCGACAATGATTCACTCAGACAAGTAAGAGGGACGGAGTCCGCAGCTGGCAGAGTCGGAAGCGGGGGATAAGCCGGTGGAGGTCCCGGGCGCACAGTCACTCCAGGCGCATGGGCAGTGATGTTGCTGAGCATGAGGAGGCCAAGCGGAGTGCACAAGGCAGGAGACCGAGGACACACATTCACGCACAGATAAACCAGGTGAAAACAGGCAGCAGGACAGACTGCGTGACGCAGGGCCCCAGGGCCAGGAAGTCAAGCCTGAAAGCACCTGTTGAAAATACTTGTAGGGGCGGAGGTGCTGTGAGGGAGTCCCAGCCTCATAGGAGAGTTTGTTGGGGAGACCCACGGGGTCCCGGAGTGTGCACAGGCCCACCCATACGGAAATCAGCACCAGAAGGGCAGAAAGCCCAATTTGATAGGGGAAAGAGGCTGCAGGAACTGGAATCTGCAAAAGCATGCGGAGCAAGAGCCATTGTTCCCTCTTGGACCCTGCCCCCACATCCAGCATCACAACCCAGCCACTGGGCTGCTCCACCCTGGTGAATGCCTAAGGCTCCGCCCCTCACTTCCTAACAGCTGTTTGCAGACAAAAACAAAAAAACCGAAACCAAGAATGGCTCTAAAGGGAGAACAGACGGGACCCTGGAGCTAATTCGACCAGGAGGTGGTCAGCCTATCAGATGCAGAGCTCATAGCACTGGTAGCCAACCTATCAGAAGTACATTAATTAGCTCTGGTGATTAGGAAGCTCACAGAATTGGTTGATTTTGGTCGTAAATTAGAGGAACAAATTGAGGCTGCAATAAGTGAAATGAAGAAAGATGCACAGGGAGCCAATAATGAGGGGAGGAAAACTGGGACTCAAATCAATGGAGTGGACCAGAAGGAAGAAAGAACCAAACAAAAGAATGAAGAAACAAGAATTCAAAAAAATGAGGAGAGGCTTAGGAACCCCCAGGAAATCGTTAAACGTCCCAACATCCTAATTATAGGGGTACCAGAAGGGGAAGGAGAAGAGCAACCAGTGGAAAACTTATTTGAATAAATAATAAAGGAGATCTTCCCCAATCTGGCAAAGGAAATAGACTTACAGGAAGTCCAGGAAGCTCAGAGAGTCCCAAAGAAGGTGGATCCAAGGAGGAACACACCAAGGCACATCATAATTACATTAGCCAAGATTAAAATGAAGGAGAGAATTTAGAAGCAGCAAGGGATAAGGGGACAGTCACCTACAAAGGAGTTCCCATCAGACTGTCAGCTGATTTCTCAAAAGAGACCTTCCAGGCAAGAAGGGGCTGGAAAGAAGTATTCCAAGACATGAAAGTCAAGGACCCACATCCAAGATTGCTCTATCCAGCAAAGCTGTCATTTAGAATGGAAGGGCAGATAAAGTGCTTCTCAGATAAGGTCAAGTTCAAGGAGTTCATCATCACCAAGCCCTTATTATATGAAATGTTAAAGGGACTTATCTAAGAAAAAGAAGATAAAAAGTAGGACAGTAAAAAGACAGCAAACTCACAGATACTAACAACCACACCTAAAACAAAAGTAAACTAAGCAAACAAGTAGACCAGGAGCAGGAATACAGAAATGGAGATCACATGGAGGGTTTGCAATAGGGGAGTGGGAGGAGGAGAGAGGGAGAAAAGGTACAGAGAATAAGTAGCATAGACGGTGGGTAGAAAATAGACAAGGGGAGGGCAAGAATAGTGTGGGAAAAGTAGAAGCTAAAGAACTTAGGAAACATGGACATGAACTAAAGGGTGGAATGTGGTTGGGAGGGGGTGCACAGAGTGGAGGGGAATGATGGGGGAGAAATGGGACAACTGTAATAGCATAATCAATAAAATATAATTAAAAAAACAAAAAATTTCTTCTAACCACTAAAACAAAAGGAAAAGAAATTTTTTTAAAAAAAGTAGCACTTATTTTTTCAATTCGTTTTGTTCTTAGTAGGTACTTGGAGACTTATTCTTACATACATACATGTTCCAAATCAAGTAGTGAGTGACAGTTGGAGTGATTTGATTGAAGCCTCTTGTCATATCTTTCTTCCTTTTGTTTCCCTGTGGATGGTCATGTTCATTGTAATTGGGCTTATATTAGCAACCTGTTTGTACAAGTATACTACAGAGATAATTCAGTTATTACAAGCATATACTTTTCTCTTATAGAACATTCTGGCATTGACAATTGGTGAAACAAAGGTATGAACAGCTGGTGGTCGATATAATCAGCAAATATATTCTATAGGAAGGAATAAAGTTGCTTTAAATGTTATCTCAAAGTGCAGTAGTGTGAAACTTAAAAAAATAAGACTGCATGTTGGAAAATGTATGGTAGTATAAGAAGTATGGGGATATGAAAAGACAAGTCCTCATTGGCTCCCTACTCCCAATAGCTTTTTCCCTTACTTTCCAATAGCTCCTGCTCTCCCCCAAGGCAATCATGGTTGACAGTGTGGTTTACGTTCCTTGAGGCAGTTTTCTTCATGCACATGTGTATGTATGTTTTAAAAAGAGTTCAAAAAAACATTTTTCTGCAGTTTGCTCTTTCTTGATATATTGTGTAAATATCTTATGTTAGTACAAATAGGTCCATTAATGGTTTAAATTTTGTGTAATTAATATTCCAAAATACAGATATATTAACTGTTAACTTACTGAATGATTTTTAAGTTGTTTCCAGTTTTTTCCTATTACATATAGTGCTGCTGAGATCAGCCTGTTGCGTGTGTATGTATGTATGTATATATTTGTGCAAGTAATTTTGAATAATAGCATTAGTAGAAATTTTTTAGTAGAAATGCCAGAGCAACTGGTACATGCATTTTGAGTTTTGTAATTACTACCCAATTTTCCTCCAAAAATTGCCAGTTTGATTCTTAACATTTTAACTGAAACTTGATGTTTTCATAATATGATTTAAATGTTTTTTCTTTTTAATAAAGCTGATGGAATATATAATCACATACAAGTGATATGTTTTCCTTCACATAAAAAAATATATTTTATTTACCAAAAGAGAAGTAAAATCAGAACTCATGCATATGTCTCTTATTTTGAAGGATTCACATCTTTAACTCTAGAGGGATTTCCTAAGGAGATGCAGAGACAGCCAAGTTACTTTTAGCCCAGTACTCTTCCTCCTTTTCTTTTCACTTCCAAATCTTGCCTTTTCTTACATCCTATAGTCATCTCTGACACTGCCCCAACTTTCATGATTTACAATGGTTGCACCCAGCTGTGATCACTTTCTTCACCATCCCACTCTGCTTTAACTGACCCTAAGTCTCTCCATGTCGGCTAGATGAGCTTATTCTATCTTCTCCACACATGGGTTTCTCATACCTCCCATTGTAAGACTATTCAGAATACTAAGAGCTTAGAAGTTAGACAGCCTAAGTTAGAATACCGGTCCCTTTGATTTCCAGCTCCGTTTTGGAAGGCAAGTGACAACCTCTCTGACAGTTTTCTAATTTGTAAATGGTGGGTGGTGAAGAGTGCCTGTTTCATAAAACATAGGCAATAAAGAATACCTATTTCATAAGGACAGGAGGGTTACAAGAGTTAATATGAGTAGCTCTTATCACCATCTTTGTGATGTGGCATTTGGCATGTATCTTCATAGACAGTTGCAGATAGTTGAGGAAAATATTTGTGAACCAGTTTTTAAACATATTTTATTTTTTTTTAAGATTTTATTTATTTATTTTTAGAGAGAGGGGAAGGGAGAGAAACATCAATATGCGGTTGCCTCTTGTGCACCCCCTACTGGGAGCCTGGTCTGCAACCCAGGCGTATGCCCTGACTGGGAGTTGAACCAGCAACCCGTTGGTTCACAGGTCAGCCCTCAATACACTGAGCCATACCAAGCAGGACCTAAAAATGTCTTTTAAAATAATCTGAGCAAACCATTCTTGAAGACTACAGACATTGTAGATATCTTTTAATAAAAGAGTTGGATTATGTAAAATTGGGACTTTCCGAGAGCCTTCCTTTTAAATATTTATATTTGTGTACCACTTATTAGCTAATGAATGGAAAATTACTTACCTGTTATGCACTCCATTTATAGTGTGCATTTTTTTTAGTGAGCATTGGAGAATGTACACATACTTTATTGCTTTTTATCCATATAAAACACATGATTATTTCTGTACTTGTTTTAAGTATATTATTGAACTTCTGAGGTAAATTAAATGAAAATGAGAGATAAGTAATAAAGTCAGATGAGTAAGATAATATGGGGATGGGGGGCTGTAAACCCTGATTGGCCTATTTGAGTTCCCTATGCTGATTACTTAATTTACTTCCTTGGCATTTAGCTGAAGGGAAGGTGGCTTGTTTAGGGAGCAGAGCCTGGAGCATGGCAGGGCTCCTTCTGTCAGCCTCCATGATAAAGGAAAAAGGTAGTCTTCAAACGGTTCCTGGAGGGGCTACCACACTGTATCACGGCAGAATTACGTGGACTGACCATTGAAAATAGAAGTTACTGAGGGATCTGTCTGTTTCAGCTACCACAAAATTGTAAATTGAAATGAATGCATTAGTCACTACTTTGAAGTGAGGATTTAATTAAGAATAAAAGTTAAATCTTTTCTCAGCTGTATTTATTCAGCGCACATTATTTTCAGTGGTCTTCTAGCTCTTATCCTCTCTAAAGACAGACGTTTTTGAGTCTGAATCACTGAAGTTTGCTGCCTTTCCTCTGTCTTGGTGCCGATGGTTGATGTCAGGATTTTGCCTTTAGCTCGTAAGACAGGTGTTCCCATGCCACAGACTTCTATGTTTCCTAGTTTTAACAGCAGGCGTAAGAACTGTAGGAGATGGCATTCTTCTGTAGGCTCCCCAAAAGAGGCTTAGTCACTTCTGCAGTCTAGACACCTGCTGCCTGAATTCTGCCTATATAGACTAAATTTGACAACTTAATTTTAACATAAAAAAAACACCACTACATAAATATAAATATAAATATAAATAGTTAAGCATTATTTGGACAACAGAGTTACTAAAGCAGGTAGGTCACAGGTAAGATGAAGATGTAAGCTAAAAGCCTTTCACTTTTTTTTGAATTTTTTCCCAGAAGAGAAAGAGGAGAAGAGAAAGCATGAAGTTCCCTGTTAAAACCCAACACTGTAGATACCACATACCAAACACAGCATAAGCCACTTGTGAACATGTCTTAGTATCTCAGTTTAAAATTTGCAGAATGATTGGTCTTTCCCTAATTCTTTGAATCAACTGTTTCTGTGATGTGAGACATACCTCATTCAGTATGTCTCAGATAAGCCTTGTTTAGTATACAGGAGAGGCCTGTGATGTGTTAGGACCGTGAATACTGTTGAATATGAAGATCCAGAATGTGCCACCATGTTTAACATTCTCTCCAAATACAGAGTTGTCCCTCCACTTCTACCCTCCTATTTTCATCCCACAAAGATTCTGGTTCAGTAGGTCTGAGGTGGTACCTAAGCATTTATTTTTCACAATGTGCCTCAGGAATTTTGATATACTCTTAATTTTGAGAACCTGTGGGGTAAGGGAATCTTGATATTGGGATAAATCAAACTAAATCAGGTAGCTGACAGGGGAAGCCATAAGATTTGACAGTGGGTTTTCATGTCCATGAATTCTCCTTTACGTTCCCCCTATGCTATTACATAACCTAAGTAGGAGGGTAAATCAAATTCACACTCTCTAGCTGGAAATGAGAGACAGTTAAACGGTTTCACTGTTTTCAACAGATGATTTCACTTTCCCTGAAGGCTTGAAACTTGAAGAATAAAATGTTCACAAAGATTAATTATCCAGTTATAAAAGTTATAATATTTATAATTACAAATAAGAGTAAAAATATGGTATGTTTTAAAATACTTTAAATGGACCATTTAATTTATATACACACATTCTTGTTCTTGCCCAATTGGGGAACTGTCTAATAGCAAGTGTATAAATACATGAATAATGTCTCTCTCTGCATACCTTTCTCAAAGCTAAATGCTGAGAGGTTTGTCTTTGATTATAGATAGCCATTAACAAGTAGAAATAAATTTTGCTAATCTGCATTTTATACAAGGCTTAGGTAACACTTTAATGCATGGAATCAAGACATTTTTTGATTAAACTCTAGCATTAAAGTTTAATACATAAATTTACTGTTTTAGGGAGATTATCATTTCAGACATTTAATTTTCTGATCTACAATATATATTATACATGTCTTATTCCTAAAATTGTTTTTAGAGTAAGCTTATTTATCAACTAGTTATCTTTGCTTACATTGCTATGACTAAGTGAGAATGTTTTCTGCAGAGCCACATGAAGATTTCTAATTTTTATTACCCAGTTACTGTTTTATTCCTACATTATAGAATTTTCAGATTGAGGAAATGGAGGCCCAAGGAGCTTAAGTAATTTGCTGGAGGACACAGTTTTTCTAAACTGTGCCTAGAACTGAAGTATTCTGAATTCTAAGCCAGGATGAGAATTTGTGTGTAGACTTCATTAGCTTATTTGCAGGAAAATTTTATCTGTGGGCCAATTTCCCTCTGCTTTGCCTTCTCCCTTTCCCATATGCTCAATAATTAAGTTAATTCTAAATGGTAGTTCACGCCTGCTCCCTCAAGTAAAAACTACAGCTTTACTTTTTTTTTTTTAACTTGAGAAACATGATTCATATATTTAGACATTTGCTATTAGATATCTTTCAAGCTGGACAAGAATAAGTATCCATATATATGTAAATTAAATAATCCATTAAAGATATTTTAAACCTACTTTTCTGATGCATTTAGGTAAAGAATCAGTAGTTGTCTGTGCATGCATGTGTCCATCTATCTGTCTCTGTGTCTGTCTCTCTTTTCCTAGAATCAAAGCAGTTGGTTGGATTAAGGACTCCGAATCCCTGTAGGATACAGACGTAGCCCCGGTAAACTGTTCACATTGTTGTGTCCTTAAATCTTCCCTTATAAGAGAACCATTCTGACAAATTCCTACAAACATCCCAGTGGCATTCCTTAAATTTATCTTTGATTTAAGGTTCATAACCCTTACCTTGGTGCTTCTAGGATTCAAACTGTAGCTCTAAGGTCCTGGGATATACTATGAGTAGTATTCTACAGGGGAGAGAATCAGGTAACTGGATTCGACAGTGGGGCTGTGGATAAGTCATAACCACTTTGAACCTGTTTCTCCCCCTGTAGAATAGGGATCATGATCTGTACTCGCCTCCGGGGACCATTATGAGGAGAAAATCAGGTAATGAGATAATGTGTGTGAGGGCACGTTAGTGGTGGTTCCTCTTTCATAGCAGTCATTTTTTGGCGGTGAGGGGATGTGTGCATGCCTTTCTCCCTTCCTATTTTTCCTCCTTCCTCCCAGTACATCATTGCCTAATAGTGGCAAACACTGCTGTGTATTAGGAATCAGTGGTGAGCATGGCAGATAAAATCCTTCCTTTCTAGGAACTTAACTACTTGCCTGGGGTTGCTACTTGGAACAGCTTTCTTTGCCTTCCAAAAGTCTCTCCTATTCTTAATAAGCCATACATTCCCGTTGCCACCCTTGCTCATTCTCTTTTCCCAGCCTTTCAATGTGGGCTTTCCTTAGAGCTCCGTCCTAGATGGTCTTTTTACTGTATTGCCTACCACAATATGGCCCACTCCCTACTTGATACCCTGTTCTCACTTGACTGTCTCAAAGGTATGTCACAATTTACCTCATCTGAACTCATGACCTAAAATAAACACCGCCCCTCCCACTGCCACACCTGCTCCTGCTCTGATGGTCTGTTTGTCAGGGAGTTTCCAATATCTTGTTGAGTTGTGTAATCTAGAAACCCCTGTTTTTCTCAACCGTTGATCTCCAACACCTCACCTACTGCTCACTTCTTCACCAAGTCCCGTTGATGTATGTCCTAAATTCCTGTCAGGGTCTCCCTTTCTGTTCTTACTGCCAGACTGTCAAAATGTCATCCTCACTGTTCTCATATAGTTTTGCTCCCCAATCCATCATCCACACTTTTGATATTTTTAGATACAGAAATATATTCATGTGGTTCCAAAATTTTAAAAGTATGAAAAGGTATTCAGTGAAGAGCCTTCTTTGTAACTAGGTTACTCACATTCCTTTAAGATATTTTATGCATATATAAGGAAATACTAACACATAAGCTGTTTTTTAAAACTTCATTAGTTACACAAAAGGTGGTATACATGTTTACTTTTCTTCTCCTTTTTTTTCTGTCAACAATGTATCTTGGATATCTTTTCATTGTAACATAGAGAATCTTCACATTCACTTTTATGGCTGCTAAATAGTTCATGGTAGGAATGTTGAAACCGATGTATACCAGGACAAAACATCTTTTACTGTCTAGACTGTCCCGTTCCTTCACTTTGGGTAATTTTGCCAGGGTTCTCAGGGTCCCTTCTCTTCTCCAGGGTTGCTTGTATAGCTTTTTCCCCCTCATCCTCTACTTTGTTGTTGCGTGGATGTGAATAATCTCTTAATTTCATCCATATACTATCATGTCCCTTCTCTTTTGAGACCTTGCACAAGCTCTTAGTCTCATATGCAGACCCATTTCTTCCTTTCCTGCCATTAGTTAACTTCTAATCTACTTAAAGCAAATC
Source organism: Anoura caudifer (assembly GCA_004027475.1). NCBI lineage: Eukaryota > Metazoa > Chordata > Mammalia > Chiroptera > Phyllostomidae > Anoura > Anoura caudifer. Next base: position 257,435 of record PVKU01000242.1, read on the forward strand.
CTCAGCTCAAATTCCATTTCCTCAAGGTTCGCTTACCTGGCCAGGCCAGAGCCTCTGATACAGCCTCCCCTGGCTCTATGGCCTCTTCCTTTAAGCAATTATTGCCACTATAGTATTATAATTTATATGTGTGGTTATTAGATTGATATTTATCTCACACTAAAAAGATTTCTCTTACATTGTGGGTTATAAAATCAGTTTTTAAAATTAGGACAAGCTCTTAAAATGAACGGGAATAGAAAATGTCAGACCTCTTTTATAGTAAGGGTATTTTTTTCATTATACTGTGGTTCTGATAAATAAACTGATAGATGTGATCCATAAGCTACTCCGATACATAGGTATATTGGGCATGATGTAAATTATATTTCTTATTATGGGTCTTAGTCAAAAAAAAGTTTGAAAGCCATTGAACTATTGGGTTGGCCAAAAAATTCATTTAGTTTTTTTCCATATGATGGCTCTAGTAGTGTTTTGTTGTCTTTACCTTCATTTGAAACAGTTTCGTTAAATTGTCTTGTGACAGCTGTCATATCAGTGTGCATTTAAAAAGAAAACAAAAATTAATGAATTTTTGTGCAGCCATTTTAATATTTAAGATGGAGGAAGATATACAACATTTTCAGTGTATTATATTTTATTATTTCAAGAAAGGTAAAAAGGCAACTGAAATGCATTTAAAAAAATTTGTGCAGTGTGTGGAGAAGGTGTTATGAGTAATCAAATGTATCAGAAATGCTTTGTGAAGTTTCTTGGCACTATTGGCATTTTGGCCAAATAATTCTTTGCTGTGGGGCTGTGTTATGCATTGGAAGATATTTAGCAGCACCCTTGGCCTCTATTCACTAAAAGCCAATGATGGGAGATAGCCAACATATTCACAATATCCAGATCAGTAAAATTATTGCTGAAAATGAAAAATGAGTCATTTATTTTATGGAATAAACTAAACAGACTTTTTGGCCAACCCAGTGGATGATAAATTCTGTGAGGATAGGAATTCTGTGTGTTTTGTAAACCACTCCATACCTGAATGTAGCAGAGGGCACTCAGTAAATACACTGGCTGAATGAATGAATGAAAGCACATCTTTTCAGGGAGGTTCACAGACCTGCTCACTGTCCTTGGGACTAATGGACCCCACCCGGTTCTAAGCAGATGTTTGTGATTATTTCCTTGGCCAATGGAGTTCTCATTAGATCGTTAGAAGGAAAAAAATGAAACAATATCTACAAATACATGTTTTTAAGGATGAAACATTGTTGAAAGGTTTTGAGATTTAAATTTTTGGTTTTATGAACCTTAGGCCTTGAATATCATTAATTTTATTTTCTTAATAAATAATGAAACATTTTTTACCTGCCTAAATATCTGGGTAATTTTTAATTGCTAAGGCAGTCTATGCACAGGGCTTATTACATAGCCGTTATCTTTTGTGTGCACTTCAGTAATAAAATATTTATGCAGTTTGGCAAGGTGATACTACAACCTGGTTTAGTGCAACAGCTGCACTGCCTATTCCCATGTGGCTTGATTTCCCTTTTTAATCTTCAGTTTTGTCAGCATGTAGTTTATACAGCAACAGATCATGGTGAAGACTTCTTGAATTAACATAGTAAAGAGAGAAATACTGTGCTGAATTTACTTCGTTTCATATTTTTCTAATGTCTTTGAAAAACATTTCCTTAACATGTCCTACTCAGTAGAGCTTTGTAAACATCACATATTTACAATGAGACACTTTTGTGACTTTTATTCTTTAAAGAACTTCAGACTTCTCTTCAAATAGTCTTTGATCTTAAAAAAAAAAAAGGAAATATTTTAGTTCTGAAGTGATCTGCATTTTGGCTTAGCACAAATCAGGAAAATCCTGGAAATACAAGAATGCCTCTTGTATTTTATGTTCGGTCATAAATTTGTATATTAATGGAATTCAGATTGAATTAAAAAGTGTTTAGGCAAAAGGTACATAATCTTAATCCTTTTCAAGTTTATTATCAGAGCCTTTTAGCACAGTTTTCACCTAGCATATGTGTTATTTTTTCTTTTTATTTCTAGGTGCTCCTGATCCAACAGCAGGTGCTAGTATAGATGATGAAAACTGCTGGCACTTAGATGAAGAGCAGGTTCAAGAACAGGTTAAACTGTTCCTTTCCCAGGGCGGGTACCATGGATCAGGGAAGCAGCTTAATTTGCTCTTTGCAAAGGTATGGTTTTTTTTTTATTTTTACAGAAATATTCTAAATACATACATATAGAAAGTATCTTTATATGATCATGTTTACAATAGGGTAAAAAACTTATTAAAATTTTTAAAGAGTAGAGTCTAGGTTAATCAGTTAGAAATTTCTGTGCTTTAATGCAAGTATTAACTTGCTTAGGTGTATTTAGACAAGATGTGGAACCTTTTTTCTCCCTCATTTCTTATTAATGAAATGGTGACAATTTATACAATTTTGAGAAACCTTCCAATGATAAAACCAAAATAAATATCTCAGTGTTATTCAAAATGCCATCTTCTCAAATTTTTTCTTTTTCTAATTGTTTTTCCCAGTAACTTGCATATAGCCCTTAAAAGGTTCTTTGTATCAGTTTCCTTCCTCATCTATAAAATTAGCTAATGAGAGCATATCTCTAAGTTGTGGTCATAGTGTTAAATAATTACAGCGTCTAACATGTACTTAGCCTCTGGTAAATGTTAATTTTCATCACCAGAACTTGATAACCTAAGAAACAAAGTTATCTTCGTTATAAGTTTTCGTGTAAACAGAAGCTGTACCTGTTGCTGTATACAGAACTTTTAGTACCATAAACATCAATCTAGATACTGGATGGAATGCTTTTTTAGTAATATTAAATCAATGTCTTTTCATTCAGGCCATGGCCATCATTATGGGTAATATATTCAGATTGGTTTTAAGGGAACAGATAACTGTTCATTTATATTTTTTTAAATAACTTCTCTAATATTCAGAATAATTGAAAGTTTATTTAGTTCAGAAGAACTAGAGCAAACTCTGTTATTGGTTATGGCCGGAAAAGTGTGTATTCTGGTTCATCAGACTCTCTTAATATTTATTCCATTTACCATACATAGATTGCCAATTTTCTGAAAATAAGATTTACAATAGAGTACAATTAACTCTAAAACTATTCCACACATGATTTAATAGTTCTTTAGTAACGCATAGGCACTTCAATCTCCTGTAATGCCTCAGAGTCAACAGTCTAAAAATTGATTACCATTAGGCTATAGATGTAATACTTGAGTGTTGCTTAATAGTTCTGGTGTATATGCTTATTAGTATTTATTTTCAGTGCTACTTCTAGCTGAGAAATAGGTCAGACATTTATTTGAAAGGTAAACATAAAATCAAATTTGATATAGTGGTAACTATTCAAGGTTTAGTATATTTAGACACAGGAAGTATTTCATAGTTTCATGTTAGCAGAGTATACTTGTGGTCTAATAGAAGCAGTGTGAAAGAGGTATTTGATTGGCCTACATCTGTGATTTTTATCTCTCTACATGATGTATATATTATATATGCCATATAAATTACATCAGCTTCTAATCTAGAAAATGGCCTAATTTTTAGGGTTAAGTAGAGTTAAGACAGGTCTGGGTTCTGATCCCTTTAAATCTCCTTCCATCACTGTATATTTGACCCCTTTACCCTTTACTACTCTTGTCCTTTAGGCAAGTTGCTTAACTTCTCTGAGTCATGATTTTATAATTCATAAAATGGGGAGTATAATCTGGCATACTTTATATGGTTGTTATAAAGATTACATGGGAAGTATAAATGTAAAACTCTTAAGCATGATGTCCAGTAAATAACAAGTCCCTCTCTTTCTCCCTGTCTTCATCTTTTCATGAAAAAAGATTAATAAATTCCTTTATAAGATTACTGAAATAACCATTGTGAAAGCACAACCCTTGTGATTTACTGTAGAAGTGCTTTTGAGTTTACAAGGCTCAAATTCTAAAGCCTAAGAGGGGGTTCCATCACTTTTCAGGGTATAAGCCTGAGGCAGGATCTTTTGATTTGGAGGTTTAGGTTGCTTTATTGAAGATCTGCCATTTCCTCCATTTGGCTTTCACAAAGAGAGAATCTTGAATTAAAGGACCTACCTCTCCTCCTCCACTGCTCATGAATTTGCTCCAGTAATTTCCTATAGGAAGAATTAGTGTTCAGTTGGGACTCTTATCTGTTGAACATACAGCTATACACTTTTGGAATGGATGGATTCATTTAGAGTTTCTTATTTGCCTTGTGTTTCTTTTTTTTCCTTTTTTTTTTTTTTTAATTTGGGAAATGTAGCACAAGAATAATTGGATGGAGCTTTGAAGTTCAGTGTGAGAGGCCAAGTTAACTCCCTGGGTCTCTGGCCATGATTCTGCTTCATGGATTGCTCATTTAGGACCAAGGCGGTTCTTGAACCTACAGCCTTGTTCATTTCCTTGTACCATTGCAAAAACTACCCCATTGGTGTGAATATGACACTGATCTTTATGTCAAAAACTTCAGCAAAAGAGAATTTAATGAAATTACTAATTTACCTCAAAAACTGAGGACTTGCCCAACTTTCTGAACATACTAAATGCCATTGAATTGTACAGTTTCAATTGGTGAATTGTATGGTGTGTGAATTTTGTCTCAAGAAAACTGTTTTTAAAAAACTGAAGGACAGATGTCATTGCTAACTTCATCAGATCAATTCAGAAGATTCCTAAAGAGTTCTCAGTAGACTGCTTTTCAGGCTCTGCTTCTGGTGGTAAGTGTGGTCAGTTGGAGAGTTAGGGAGGTGCCAGATGATTGTCTTGTTTGTTTTGGTACTGTTGTTCCATAGGCTGGCAAAATTTTTTTTAATTGTGAAGTTTGCCAAATTCCTTTCATTGTGTGGATTCTAAAACATTATTTTTAAAAACTAATGGTCAGTTCTTTGATTCATTACCATTTAGGGTAGAAACCAGTTTTAACAACTTTGCTTCAGAGAGCTGTTGTTCAGACTTAACCTGCCCTCCCAAGAAAAAAGTAACGTGCTCTGTCTCCATATTGCTGTTCGTTTTGGACATTTTTCTAAAGGTCTGTTTTTTCCCCACTAGGTTCGGGAGATGTTGAAGATGAGGGACTCTAATGGGGCCCGCATGTTGACCTTGATAACAGAGCAATTCATGGCTGACCCTCGTCTGTCACTTTGGAGGCAACAAGGCACTGCGATGACTGACAAATACAGGCAGCTCTGGGATGAGCTGGGTAAATACAAGTTTCCTGACAGATTGCCATTGAGTTATATGGGTAAAGACCATGTTGAATGTTTAAACAGCATGGTCTCACTATTGCTGAAGAGCTGCTCATATATGAATTTACCACCATTATACACTGGTTAGAAGAATAGGAAGAATAAGGACTTTGCAGGAAACAGTCTTGGTAGGGTTTGGAGGGAATTGCCTGATCTTAAGGAAAGTGGACACAGGAGTCTGTCTTTAAATATTTGGAAAAAAAAAACTGTATTATTTTTAAATGTATTTTGTAAAGAGCAGTTACCTATTTCTAGAGTAATATTGTGATTGATTTAGCTAAAATTTGGCTGTTTTCTCCTTTTGCCTACATTAAAAGCATCAAAAGTAGTTTGAATATTCATTTCATATTTTGACTGTTAGAGATTTAGATGAACTGTTGATTGTAAATACAGCAAACTCTTAATTTTTATCACTTTCCAAATCCTTGGTGGTAAAGATACTAATTAACAACAGGTGGTTGAAAAAATGAGAAACTGACTGCTCATATTCACTGGGAAATTTGGGGGGGATGATTCTTGTTACCTAATGCTCATTGCTAGGGAATTAATAATGTACTTGTTATTTTGTCTTTCTATTAAGAAATCTATGTAACAAATGGAATTTTTAACAAATAGCTTACCAGTGCTTGCATTAATGATATGCTCTGGGTATATTTACCAGAAGATCCTAGTCTCAGTGCATTTGAGTAGTAGAACTCTTCATCTTTTCATACCGGTCTTCCTCTTTGCTAATGATAGAACACATCATGGTAATTGATCCCATGTCAGTTCTTCAGCAAGGGAAACTGTTGCTCGTGAAGATACCACATGAGCGTAGTACTTGGAAGGGATTTTTGAGATGATCTCTTTTACAAATAAGGAAACTAAAGTCTGGAGAAGTTGTTAGACTTCTGTAAGACATTGTTGTGTGATGTAGGGTTATGCAGCAAGTTGGTAAAGAATTTGACATCCAAGTTTCCTTTTTCACATTAATAGGATGTGTGTTCAGGAACTTGGCTGTGGATTGTAACTCATGTATGTCTGCCTGCCAGTTAAATCTTGGTATTTTCCTTGGATCACCTGATATAATAGCAATGGCCTTTGTCCCCAGTTAATCTGTACCTTCAGTAGATAGTTTCAATGTATTGGAAGGATATTTGGGGACATGTTCTGGTAGTTGGAAAACCTAAGTATAATGCATAGTTTAAACAACTTTTTATAGAATACTGAGTGTTTTACTTTTCCAAGTAAACCATCTTCAACTTTGTTACAGTAAATGTTGAATTGAGTAGTTGGTTTATGATGGAAAAAAGGACTAGGATTAAAAAACTATGATGAAGGGAATCAGTTAAGGAAAAAATTATTGGATTAATATTAAACAAACAAAATGTAAAGAACTTTGGTACTTAGAGAAGCTTACAATTACAAATAACTAATTAGGAAGACAATACCAACTAAATTTCTTGGTTATGAAAAATATACAAGTGATACAGTCAATTTCTATAGTTCACATTTACTTTTTCCAAGTTGGTTGTGAAAATTATGTACCTCAACCTTTAATCAAAAGGATAAATTATCATTAGATGGAAGTTTCCACCAGCTGATTCTAGTTATACCTTCTAATGACCTCCTAATTATGGATCAGTTTATTTCAGTCCAGGATAAAGAATACATCATCTTGCCCTGTGTTTTCCTTTTTTACACCCCCCTCCCCCAAATAATTATCAGACTGCTATAAATTCTCCTATGTATTCTGATGTGGAACAGAGGTCACTTGCCATTTTAATGGGGGTCTAAGTTCTGTGAAGAATCCCATGTAGCAGCAATAATAGCTATCACATCTTAATATTCATTCACCAAAAAATTAACTAAAAGTTGCTTCTGGACTACAAAAGGAAAGGATTTTGGTTCTTAATAAAATGGGGGAATTTGACTTTGTGCCCCTGCACAGGGCTCACATTGCTTCAAGGCTCCGCTTTGGAATTAAATGCTGAGCACTGCCAGATGCCAGACATTGAGAAGAGGCTGAGTTTTGTCGGCAAATGGGATCTGCGAGTTAATTGGTGTTTTCTGCAGGCTTCTGGCTGTGAAATGAAATTGGAAGCCCTTTAGCCACATGGATAATACAGGACCTGAATACAAATGTCACATGTCACCATCAGGACCCACTGTGAGACAATAGTGTTCCCACTCCAACACTGCACCATTACAGATCATTTAAATATGGGGATTACATTTAAACTAAAAGCCCCATTTGCCTTTTACTGCAATTTAAATGTCCTCTTAGCAAAAGCTAAGTGACAAATTAAATGAAAAAAGTGCCCACATTTTTAAAGCTATAATGCAAAACAACCTTTTATTACTTCTCATGTGCCACGAATGAATCATTATACTTGTCAACCCTAAACCAAGCCATAATTGGAGCAGCTACTGCTATCAGAGAGGGGCCGCTCTGTGACAGCTTAATAAAGCCGAAACTGTTAAATTAAATCTCAGATGCTTAACTCCTTAGCACCAGTGGATTCGATGGGTCCGTTTCTGGCACTGGCCAATGACCAGCAGGGGAAAAAGATTTCCTGGCATGAAAGCTTTAGTCTGATGAAAGTGTAAAAGTAAGAGTATCTTGGCGAAATAACTCCGCTTCACAACAGAAGGGATTGGAGGCATCAAATTGTTGTCCAGATTACAGAATTTTATTTTTTCATAGGATCAGGTATTCCTCCCTCCCCAAGATTGACAGTATTCTGAGTATATGTGACTGAGTGAAATTAAACGTTGATTTAAAATTAATATTAAAAATAAACATCCATGTAACTTTTTCTGTTTTTCAAATAAATACATGTAAACTGAGGTAGCAACAGTCCCAATTTCTTTCCCCATCCATCGGCTAATTAAGGAACTAATTATGCTCAGTTTTTCTCTTCTAAAACAAGTGCTTATGATATTCATTTGGTCTGCATTAATTTTTGTGATTTACTCCCTGATTTTCATACTGTAGTATGAAATAAGTACAAATGCGTGCTATTATGCTCTTGTTTGTGAATCTCATTTGCAAATACACTTATATGTGAATAAGTTTTTGGTGTATGAATTTTAATTTCTTTACATGGTGTTTATTTTCTTAAACATATGGCAGTCTTCTCAAGATGAGTGTTGTGTCATGATCAGCTATAAGAAAGTGTGTGTATTAAAATCTTAGAAAGCCCATTGCAGTGGGAGAGGCTGCTCATTTGATAGAGGCAAGACACTTAGTACAGCTATAGAACACACACCTCTTCAATTGCATTCATTATTCTCTGACATGCAGATTTTCTGGAAAGCAGATCACAGATACAACTTGAATTTCATGGAATAACCCAGTGCAGATTGGTGGTGAGCATACCTACTCTTAGCTCTAATGGCTCTCTGTTCAGTGCACTTAATTGCCATGGGGGTCTTTAGGGATGAAGGGATATTTTGTAACCTCTCATCTGTGTTGGTGGGTTTCTTTTCCTTAGATGTCTTCCTAGACTGTAATTTTACTTTGCTTTCTGAAACTATAGGTTGTGGCTGCCAGTCTGTTAAAACCTAATCAAAATAGATGTCATTAGAGGAAACAGTTAAATAAGATTTAATTAGTTTTATCACAGGGAAAAATTCTTAGATTTTTATTTTCAAGTATTACATAATATTTTTCCGCCAGATTTTAAACACTTAAACATTCCATCTGAGCTGAGGCACGTGTTTCACCTTTTAGCATGTAAACCCTGTTTCTTAGGGAGATGTCTCTGCAAGAACCTTGTGTGACTCTGAGCTATGCTCGCTCAGTTCACACGAACAAGATGGTACCTCTCAGATATTTTCAAAGCTTTTTATATTTGGGCACCTAACTCTGTGTGAGCAGAGGTAACCATAGTTAGTTTTCTGGTTCTAGTTTGAATTTCATTATAAGGTTAGGTTGACCACTGTTTTTAAGCAACAGCTATAATATTGCTGGATAGATTGAGTGGATTGCGGATTTGGAACACTTGGAATCAGCATAAATTGGTATAGCGGTAGAGAAATTAGTTCACCCATTGGGACCACATTTATTTAAAATAGTAAAAGTTACTTATTCCATGAACTTAGAGAATGTTGTTTTCGCATTCACAGATACAGGTAGTCATCTCTGGTCCTACTCTGTCTGCACTCACCCACATAATTCTTGAATAAGAAAGAAAACGTATACTTAAAGTTACACATTCAAAGTAATTTAGAGACCTTTTGTGCGCAGCCAGAAGTAAGATTCTAAAGGCTCTGCTTTGGAGGTAATTATGGAAAAATGTCTGGGAAATGCCATTTTACATTTCTGAAAGAAGCAGACTTAATAATTCTGCCCCACCCCCGCTACACACACTGTTTTGAGCCCCTTAGTTTCTGTGGTAAATTCAAACTCAGGCTTTCCACATTTTGAAATTGATGGTGGTTAGTGAAGAGCTAAGGAGTAATTGCTTCTCATTGAGAACTAAAAAGCATTCCAGTGTGGTTTGTCTTAAAGTAGTTACCTCCTTACTAGTGCCATGGGAAAAACAGCAACTCCCAGAGCCCCCTTGCAGCAAAAAGATGTCAGTATAGACTTGGAAACGTCTTTGAAGCTGTGACTGCAGAATGTAATTCTCATGAACCACATTATTAGGGGTTGCTTGTCACCTACCAGTTTGTCTTCCCTGGGTGTAAGGAGAACACAGCTTTACCACTTACACTGCTTATGTGCCTTCTTTCCAGAATTCTATTATAGTTTCTCTATCAGCATATATTGGGCTGGCCAAAAAGTCTGTTTAGTTTCCATAAAATAAGATACATTTTTCATTTTCATCAGTAACTTTATTAATAGGTTTGGATATTTTGAATATATCTCCCATGGGGTATAATGTTGATTGTTCTCAGTGTCTCAATTTGATCACTGTCAACTTGAACTGGTCTACCCGACCACAGAACATTGTCCAGAGACTAATCTGCATTATGAAACTTTGGAAACCACTTTTGACAGGTTCATTCAGTCACAGCACCTTCTCCATACACTGTACAAATCATTTTTTGTGTTTCGGTTGAGTTTTACCTTTCTTGAAGCAATAAAGCGTAGTATGCGAAAAAATGTTGCATATTTTCTTCCGTCTTCAATATTAAGATGACTACACAAAAATTCACCAATTTTGGTGTTTTTTTAAATACATGCTTATATGACAACTGTCACAATACAGTCTAACAAAACTGTTTGGAGTGAAGTTAAAAACAACTAAGCACTACTAGAGCCAGCTTACGGGGGGGGAATGAGCTTTTTGGCCAACACAATATTAAACAGTTAGTATGTTCAGTGGAAAAGGAATGTGAAATACTTGATTTTATTGTGATGTGTAGTAAACTTGGATTAGAGATCTGCAGCCATCAGGAAACATGAGAATTTAGAACAGGCATGAATGAACTGAGGAGCACTTTGATAGGGTCCTTTCTTTACATATTTATACAAATATGTGTGCAAATTGAACTTAACATGGTTTCACCAGATGTTCATGGAGGTGATTTGTAGGGAAGAAGTACTGAGAAAACTCCAGAAAGAAGGAATAACCAGGAACAAAGACAGAGATGAGCTCAATTAAGGGAGGGTATAAAGGGTTCATACTCATTATCAAAAATGTTTCCTTCAATTCACCCTTGTTCTTCTTCCCTGTTAACCTCAAAGGGAAGAGGGAAAGAGGATCTAGATTTTTGCTTTATTTCCCATTTTGCTCCAGCTACTAAAGATAACACAGATTCCAGTACTTAATTATCAGGCACTATGCTAAGCACTCAATTCATGCATTATTTTATTTAATTCTTAAACAGTTATTAACCCTAATTTTATAGCTGAGAAAACTGAGACTTAAAGAGACTACATAACTTGCCTGAGGTCATAGCGGCAGAGCAGGAGTTTTTATTCCAGGTGTCAGTGACTTCAAAGACTTAACCACAGAACTAGAGACTGTCCTCAGCTTACTTTAAAAGACTGTAAAATGCCTCTCTGTTGGGCAGTCTCTCTGCTAAGTACAGAGCAGGGAGCAAGTGAAGCTCACCTAAGTGGTGGTAAAACCACACTGTCAAGGCTGTCTGGCTTGGTTTGCGTAGCCTTGGCCCCAGAGTCCTGATTACAGTAGTCAGCAGGGCTTAGCTAGTCTAGTTGCCCCTCTGTGTTTCCAGACTCTCTAATTTCAGACTCTAAAAAACAAGATACATTCATGTGGAATAGCCAAATCTATGCCATGGATTGATAACGATCATATAGTAAACCTAAACTTATCGTAAAACACATATTATACACTGCAGATGGGATACAGTGAAGTGTGATCTCATTTTTCAGTCCCCTTCGTGAAGGAGCCAGTGAAGACCCCTAGGTCACTATCTTTGCCCTAGCCTACAAAGGCCCTAATGATAACATGGTTGTCAATGCGCATTTACTTGATGTGGAAGGTAGGCTCTGCGGACCCTTCTTGCACATGGGCTGGGCTGGGCTGGGCTGGGCTGGGCTGGGCTGGGCTGTCTGGCTCTGGAATGGGGGTTGTGCATTCTTGTCTGTCTCTGCTTTCTCCCTCATTATTCAGAGCTCCCTCTAAATACACAGAGGCTTTGTCAATTGTATTGCTCAGGAGGCTTTGCTTCCCTCCAGCACTGTTCTCAGAATGCCTGTCTGCTGCTGGGTCCTCATTACTGGGGCCTGGTTTATTTCTCTGTTGTATGGTCTCACTGCTTTTTGTCTCTTAAAACTGAGACCTCTCTGTTCTTGTGTCAGAGGCCTCTGGATTCTGCTCTTCTGTGGGGATGGGAAGGAGGGGTTTATTCTGCTTCTTTGAGTATGCAGAGTAATTTCTAGTTTGGGTCAGAAGGTAACCAAAAGAGAATGTGTATTTCTGTGAAGTGAGCAAACCTACGATAAATACTTCCTGTGTAATGCTATCAACTGTGCTTCTCTTGACTGCAGCTGCTAAGGTTCAATATCCATTCTGTACCCTGTTTGGGGAAGAGTAGAAATAGAGAGAAGACAATTTAAATACATATTGATAGAAAATAGTAGAGTCTCAGGATTAAAAGAGGTTCTTACAGATCTTTTGATCCTATCACCTAACCAATTGGAGATTCTTAATGATAGTCATCTAAGGTATTTAGGTGTACTTTTGAATAATTTATAACGACACACCCCCTTGTATATTTTTATAAAATTCTGTTCTATATACCATGGAGATTTAATTAGGAGTTAAGATGCCTTATGATTCATTGAATACTTTAGTGTTCTGTATTACATAATATATTGTGCCAATAGCATTATTTGTACTAAGAATAGGTCCCAGTTACTTCTTACGCTTTTTATAACGTGAATCCATTGGTGGTAGATACTTACTCTCACATTAGTGGCTAATAGGAATGTCAGATCCTGGGCAAAGTGTGTCCTTTTCTTCTTCGCAACAATTTTTTTGAAAGTTCTCTCCTTACTTTTTCCACTTCCAATGAGTTAGCATTACACTTGTCCTCAAGAAAACTGCCACCAAAGGGAAATCTGGCTGGAGGAGTCTCCTTGCTAGATTGTGGGTCTCAAGAGGGTATCATTACAGTAGAGTGTAGGAGGGGTGTGAGAATGAAAATGAAGAAAGACAGGCTGGGGATCATTCTTCGCACTATTTCTTACCCTGAGGTGGCAGCATACAAAAATTAACAAGGGCTGAGAAGCCTCATTTGAAGCCGTCTGAGATTCCCAGGGGCTTCACAGGTAATCAGGGATGCCAGGAGCTAGAATGAAAGAGGTGGAAGCCCAGGACTGAATCAGCCACATATACACTGGTCTCTGTGTGCCAGTGCCACACAAGGTGCTCTAGCAATGCTATCATAGTTCATTAAAGGTTAGGTAGATTAATGATGGAGGAGGAGAGCCCAAGGAAGTGATTGATAACAGTTGTACCTTAGATGGTCTGTCATAGAGCCTGTGCGGTGGGAATGGAGAGGAGAAAGTGCAGAGGGAGGGAGCAGGTCCTTCTCAGTTCCAGCAAAGTGACTTTCACCACTTTACACACTATGCTTCCCATTAAGATTTCTCTAGAACAAAGGATTCTGAGATTAAAAATGCATGTTTGATAATAATCTTCATAGCCTTTTTTATCCATATAAATAACTGTCTCTTAAATATTTTAGGTGGAAGGCAGGCTGGTAAATGATTTGCAACAGATGAACTTTTGTGAAACTACTACAGGCTTATCTGGTAATTGTGCAACATTGTTTTAGTGTTTTATTTAAAAACTCCAAAATGAAATAAGAACAGGACTCTAGTAAAATACAGATACCTTCTGGCATTAAATTGCTTGGCTTAATTAGCAACTGGTCTTGGGATTATTTTCTCAGACTCTGATCTAAAGGTAAATAGCCAGAAATAGTGATAGTAGTTTTCCAGAATGTGGCTACTCTGTGCCTTCTGTTGCAAAGATAACCTTCAAAATAGAAATCCAAACTGCTGTGTTTTTGAGCTATGACCAGGTGGACCTTGTTGACTTGAGATCATGCTTTCCAGCCCTTTTTATTTTGGGTTACTCTAGTAAATTTTAAAAATTGCTTCAGTAGACCTGGAGGAGAGAGCGAGAGAATCATTCATAAAATAGGCAGACTTAAGCAGTCAGCATGCTGAAATGCCTTAGATTGGAAGTCACAGTCTTCTTTTGTGGATGAGCAAGGGCTGAGGGGTTTGGATGGGAGGAACCTAACAGGGCACTTGGGTCAAATATAAGCCTGGAACTGGGAGGAAAATCCCCTAACAAGGAATGCTTTCAGAATGCCACCAAAAGCATAAAAGTCTGATCTCCAAGACCGAGTAATCCAAGAGATTTTTCTTTGTTCTTTAAACTACTAGAATATTTACTGTGTATTTTGTCTTTATTGAGGCATTTAAAGGAGTTTTGTAGCTATACTTTTTCATCCCTGTGGAGGTGTCCATTCAAAAATCCCTCCCCCTTTTATCCTTCCTGCCCACTGATTAGAACACAGAACATGACACTTTTTTTTTTTTTAAGTTTTTCTTTAAAGGTGAGAAAAAAAATTGTTTCTGGCTAGAGTTGGTGCTCAGTAAATATTTGTGAATAAAAAGTGAATGCATGCTAGACACCTATTTGGAAACTTTAAGAAGAGAATATTTTTGATGTGCTAAAAATAATGATGGAAAGTCATTAATATTCACTGTGTCCTCGCTTTTCTTTTCCTATTCTTCTTCTGGTTTGTCCTGTCTCCTCCACCTGTGTATAGATGGATCTTCATGGGTGCCTGTGTATATATGAAAACACATGTGCACACACATGCACACTAAAATACAAATAGTTTAGAGTACAGGAGGGCAGTGACTCCCCTTTTGCCATCAGTGCTGCAGCTAATCTATTGCATTAATCAGCCAGCCAGTGGGAAATGCATGGGGAGTGATTATACTATCATACACAATACAATCAGCGTGAAGCACTTGTCAAGACCAATACATCAAAGTTTAATTCAGTAATAGGATGAATTAGAGCAAAATGAAACATTCTGTTCTCCAAGAAACTCAGTACCAATCACAGGTTCTTTGTGAACTCCATAGAAAAGTCGGTGCATTAGAAATTGTTTTATGAATAAAATTGCAGCAGCTTCAATGACAACATACTGTAAACCCCTTTCCTTGCTATTTTCATACAACCATAATGCTAAAATTTTCTATAAACATAACCATTGGTGAATTTGATTATTTTTGGTGAGGCTCCTGATTAACTTTTGTCCTCAGCTGGTTCCCCATGGTAAGTGACAGAGAAGTTGCTGTACTAGCACTCTCCTGTCCACCAACCATATTTGTGGGTAAGTGGCTCAGAGAAACACTTACCTGTAAACATAGTTGATAGACAGTAGAGTGCCCTACTAGAACAGCAGATGAATCAGCAAGAACCTGTTGTTTATGGTGCCCTATAGTAGGCACAGCTATTGGGGAGCTTACAGTCTAGTTAGAAAGCAGAATGAGTAAGGGAAAAGTAAAAAGCAGCCCAAGACAGACAAAACCGAAGAATTGAGGTTATATAAGGTAGGATGTGTTTCAGAAAATTTGAGGATAAATCTAATACATTTAATATTATAAGTCACTATTCTGTATCATTTTGTAATATATAGTCAAAAGTAATTCGTTGTCACACTTAACCAAGCATGTTTTTCTTTTTTTTCCAAAGGGCAAATGGGTACTAGCCTATCAGGACTGTTCCAGTTTTCAAAGCCTTCATCTGGAATGAAAAGAACAGGGTGATTGGAGCCAGGCACTCTTTATGAGTGTAAATTAGGGTTCTCATATTTACTGTGAAGTCCTGCCCATGTTCCTTAGCTTAGGTAGAACCTCACTTTCCTTATCTGTAAAATGAGCATGATAGTGATTCTTGAGGCCAAAATAAGGTAATTAAAATAATGCACACGACTTTCTCATTCCAAGAGTCTTTTGTCTATGTTAGGATAGTGGCTCCAATGGAGAAAATCATCCTGAAGAGCTAGAGTATTTGCAGAAATGTGTATATATACACACACACGTGTGTGTGTGTTTATTTCTTGGAGGCAGAACTGTTGGACAAATCATGGAACTGTTTATGAAGACAGCTTAGTTAAGCAGTTAGTGCAGAGCACATGGAAAATATTTTTGGAGATTGCCACAGTTCCCATTCCATTTCCTCACTAACTATTGCCTGCCCTTTTTATATTTCAAAATAAGACATTGTCTGTTACTGAGTCTTTTTCTCCTTCCTTTCCTCCCTCCTTCAAAAATGAGAAGGGTGGTGAGTGGTGGAGGAGCTGACTGGTCATTTTCTGTAGAACCAGGTTCCTAATGAGGCCAGGCTGTTTTGATGAATATTGCTCATTGGCACGACAGTACTGACAAATGGGATGGGAAGACTGCATGTTAGCTGAGGACCACAGGTTTGCCCAGAAGGAGCACATCCAGGATATCAGTGAACTGCTTTGGAGTATATGCAGTTTCTTTTCTTTCCTGACAACAAAAAGATGGTTATTTTACTTCAGTCTTTTCTCAGTTTGCTTAAACAATTGATTGTATGCTCTTTTGCTGAGGGTTTTAGCCATGCTTGACCTAAGTGATCTTTACAGTATCCCTGAGGTTTTATTTTGAAATTTGCCCAGAGATGTTTCAGTGAATTGGAAGGCAGCATAACAAATTTAAAGGAAGGAGAATGTTTTTACCAATAAAATTTATTTTTCAAACATGGGTGACTAACATATTAAGACTGAATTGTAACAAGGACAGTACTATGATTAGGGTCACAATTTTTGTGTGGTCTGACCCAAGAAAAATTTTAACTACAGTTTTGCTAGCACAATTAATTATGCCAGTGATCTCCTATTTGTGACTGCAATTAGGCATTTCATGGACTCTAAGTATAATTAGTTAATTGGATCGTGCATGAAATTCTAGTCTCTTATAATAGCCTCTGAGAACAAAAATAAATATGATAAATACTATGAATTGTTTTATAACCATGGAACCCTGGGAAATATCAAAAGTGATTGTTTTACTTTGCCTGCTGCTATTTCATAAAAATAAATATGATGTTAAAAAGTAGAAATTAAACTTTCCGTACATATAAGTCTTCATTCTTTATCTGTGAAACAAAGGAAAGAAACTCAATGACCTTTTTTATTCTCAACTTCAAAGAAGATGAAAGTACATGGTTGTCTAATGACTATGTAGTACATCTGAAACTAATTCAGAATAATATTGAATGTGAACTGTAATTGAAAAAATTTTTTTTAAAAAGTGATGTTGGTTGCCCTGTTCCTGTGCTTTCCCCTGCTCATTCCCGTGTGTGCGCCTCTCTTCAATGTGTATAAGTAGCATTATACACATTGTATCTTCTAGAAAATAGGGGAAAGCAACATTTACCAAAATTCCGAAGTAATTTTGAAAATGTGTAGCTTTTATTTTAAGCACTGAATTGATTTTCATGTTAACAAAAAAACTGTTGAATAGAAGGAACTTTAAAAACAAGTTTTATTGGCTTTGGGAGGTAGCAGTAGATAGAGAATGGCCAGCTGGTTCATTCAGTCACACATCATACTGGTCCACCCAGCAGGCATGTTACCTCACATTAACCCTCAGAGCACACTCAGTCACGCACACGTGCATTATCCCAGAAATGCTGATACAGCTCCTCTCTAACAGACCTCATAGTACATTGTCATCTTTTCAGAGAAAACAGGTTTCTTCTGACTTGAATAATCAATCTTGAATTGTAAGTTGAGCCTTTGCATTGTTTATCGGCTGTTTTAATCTACAGTGAAATTACTTAATTTGCTATGCCTGTCAGCCCTGAAAAAATGCAGTTTTCTTTTGTTTAATTAGGCTCTTTTTAGATGGACCTGTGTGGGGTTTTGTTGAATATGCTTTCCACACATGTGAGAGACATTCTGAGTACATAAAAATACGTGGTTGAAGTACAAGATTTATTCGTTGTGTATTTTAAGGCTACTTCATAGTTTTAGACAGTAATATGTCATTTGTATTATACTGCTAAAATACGAGGAAGGGAATGATGATTCTGTCAACAGACTAAAATTATTAATCTTGGAAATCGTATATGTATAGCTGCACGTACAAATTCTAACTTACAAAAGCATTTCGGACCATATACCTTGGCAGAAGACTAAGCAACGTAGTGTCCAAGAATATTAGCTTTGGGGAAACATGGGTGTGGTAACAAATTCTGGCTCCCTTCTTTTAATAGCAACACAACTTTTCACTTCTCTGAACCTCAGTTTCCTTAAATGTAAAGTGAGTCTTTTTGTAGGGGTGAAATGAGATAATGTATGTGTAACTTTGCACAGGGTTAATGTGAGGTAAATAGTCAATAAATGGCAGCTTTTATTGTCGAGTAGATAAGTAAAGATGCCATTCACTTGAGAAATATGTTAGTCACGCTAGATGGAATGATCTTTGTACCCTAAAGATAGAATTTTAGAACTTTAAATGTAGGCTCTTATTAGAAACCTAACATGTATAACCTGATGATATTAGGATTTTCCTTGAAGTCATAAAAATTAGCATACAAACCACCTAATATTGCAACATGTGTTGGGATATCTTTTATGCTGTTAAGTTTTCATAATGACTTGTTTGGGGGTTTTTTGCTTGATTTTCAGCTCTTCTCATAAGTTGAGTGGTTTCCTTAGATTTGATCATTTTAACTAACATTCTCATGCTCATCGGTAACTACCTCAGCTTTCTATTTTGTGATCTAACAAACAGTTTATAATCTTTTAAAGGTTGTAAACTTTATGATTTATAATTTTTTCTAATTTTGATAGATTTAAAATGGCCACAGATTCTTTGCTGTTCTCATTGAGATGCAGGGGGATATGTGTTCTCTCCTTTTGTATCTGGGCAATCTTTATAAATGTCTGACCAAGAGAAAATGGCAGAGTAGACGCTGGGCCACTTTCTGGGCACAAGCCTTTAAGTGACTGGCAGCATCCAATTCCTGTCTCTTGAAGGGTTCCATCCTGGGGAACTGAGTTTCCAGGTCAGAAGTCTAGCTGTCCTGAGGCAGGGTAGAAGAAGTTTCTAGCTAAAAGACATGCTGTGAGAAAGCCCAGGCTGTCTACATGGAGAAGACATTTGAGGGCAAGGGAAGCCTAAGGAGGAGAGAGAGAAGTTTTGAGCTACAGCATCATGAGATGCAGTGGTACATTGTGGTAGTAAGCCAGTAAGTCAGGGTTGTTTTGTATGTACTGATGGATAACCAGGACAGTGGTTGACTCTTGACAATACTTCATGCTGCTTCTGATGGTTATTTTCCAAATCTCAAATGTCTCCAGCCCAGTCAAATACAATGATGTGTGAAAATGAAGTTCTGTTATTTCAGTTAACTTTATCCCTTATGTTGGACAAAGAGATAAGTTGTCAAAATTTAACCTATATTATTAGGAAATAGGGCAACATAGCCCTAGAACATTCTACATCTCCATTTTTAATAATGTTTTGTTCAGTGATTCTTCCTCACCTTCATGTTTTCCCTATGCCAAATTTTACTTGGTTGACTTCTGGCATTTTCCCCTCCAACATTAGGAATTTGGGTTCTGATAACTTTTGAATTTCTACAGAAGACTGTGGGACGCTGGGCATTGCATCTTAAAAGGGAGGCAAAGTGGATGGTAGACCAGAAGTGTTGACAGAGATGCTGAGGGGTTGGGGGAGGAGGCTGAAGGAAGAGTCTGCACAGGCAGGCTTCAGCACTGCAGTCTCTGTCCATCTTTAGCATGGACAGAGAAAATGTTACATAACCCTTGTAGGTTGGGGATGAATTAGAGAAGTGCCTCCTTGGTGCCAGTAGGTAGGGATAAAGTTACCCAAGGCATCTCAGGCCTCTAAGTGACTGTGAGCCTGGGGTAGGGCCTGGCAGGCTAGCTAGAACAATGTCTGTCAGAAGACAAAACATTTAAAAGCTTATCATGGAGATCGAGAAAAGGGGGAGACTAAAAGATGTTTTTAGTTCAAATCAGAGAATCACTTGCAATCCGAGCCCTCCAAACCTGTTTTAACCTTTGAGACTCAATTTCCTCTACACAGAAGTCTACACAGGGACTTGCAGGAGTGCACTTTTTGGATTTGGGTGGACTCTACTGTTTTCAAAACACTTTCTGCCTGTATTAAGTCTACATAGCCCTATGAGGTAGGTAGGAGCGATTATCCCTATTGTTTAAATAGGGAGCGGCTGCTAAAGAGAAATTAAGAAGGCTTGTCCAAGTTCTTGCAGCTGGTAATCTGTATCTTGCCCTTTCCAGATCAGAGATTGTTGATCAGATGTTTATTTTAGTTGGAAATGTAAGACAGTGGGTATGTGAGGTGGAGTGAAAAGGATGGTGGTGATTTGTCCATCTAAATGTTTATAGGGGACAGACAGGACTTCAGGGCATGTGGAATTTGTTCATTTTTGTTACCTACATTTGCTGGAAGTGTGGGTGGTTGTCCACTGACATTGTTACCCGTGCAATGCAGAAGTAACCAGAAGGCCTTTGTGATGATTCATCTTCTGCCTCAGTGTGATTCTATCCACATTCTCTGAGTACTTAGGTCAGGTATAGAAAGTAAACAGGTTTAAGACCATCCAGTGGATTAGAACCATTAACCATGTACAAAGAATGCTTTTTCTCCTCTTCTTCCCAGGGAAGTTGCTTTCCTAGTTTTGTTTTGCCGTGGGTTGTATGTTACAGTGCGTCATTTTGCTGAAATCACTGGAGTGCAGATCAGGGAGAGTAGTGATAAGGAGAGGAAAAGCACGCTGGATGGTGGAGAAAAGCTCTAGATGAGAGCTGAAATGTGCCATGGATAATTCAGAAACTGAGTGATGCACGCACCAGTGATTTGATAATTGCCTTTATATACTTTGAGGCATTGAAGCTAGGAAAACAATTTAAAAGTATTGAATTTGTTTCATTGTAACTCATAGCGAATAATTAAGTGTCCTTTGTGAAAGAACCAGTAATACCTTTTAGATGCCAGGTCTTCTGCTGGGTGCTGGAAATAGGAAGTGCTCCCTGAATTCTGCTGTATTCAGTTGAGTCCTTAAAAGGGTTAATATTTCCAAGAGACAGCAGAATGAAGTGTTTGATCATCAAAGAGTTTTATTTTTAAAGCCGCAAGTGTTTCAAGCATGTGTTGGAGGGGAAGGAAATCAATGCCCAAAGTGGGACTCTGAATTAATAAAATTTGGAGAATGACTTACTCAGTTTGGTTAACTTGGTTATTAAGGCTAATTACAGCTTTTGTATTTTGACTGTTAAGATAAAAGACCATATCTGTTATGGCTCTGAACTTGAATCTGACATTAAGAACATTCTTTCATGATGAAACCTCTCTTAGGAAGGTGAGCAATAAAAGGATGTTACAGGCAATTTAATAAAGTTTTGGGGTTTTAAATATATTCTCACTTGGCAAAATAGAAGTTTTCTAATTAGAGAAATATAAATATGAAAATCTAAGGTGAGTTTTATGAATTTTTTTTCAAGTAGTAGGAATCATTGCTTAAAGTTTCCAAGAATATGTAGGATCTAGCTTTTAAGGGCTATTATCTCTTTGAGATTTAATGGTCTCATCTTTAACATGGAAATCTTAATTCTGACTGTGGAGGATTAATTCTATTTATAAAACCTACATTTAATTTAAAGTTCACTCTATGCCAACAATCTTGACTTTTAGTTAGCATATTGATGCTTTTTTAAGTTAATTT